>JAMPIV010022551.1:0-101632 GCA_024509875.1 Oreohelix idahoensis
CCACATGAGGAGATTCTCTGTAGCCAAAATAATGCTTTGCAGGAAGTTACAAGATCCCAATCTGTCCATCGTCAGGTTTTCACTTTTGTGCCCAGCACTCTTACTCTTAGCATCATGGTGAGGTTGTCCATTAGCACGTTCCACGAGGCCCATTTCTTCGGGCCGGAAGTATATGGCTTAGTGTGTGGATTGTGTTGGGTCCGTCAAGATCTTAACGATCTCATCCATCAACAGGGGTTTCCGGTGTATGGAGATCCATTATCCGCTTCAACACTTTGCTTCTGAGGGGGAATCCCAAACGCCAAGCGCTGAGGTGAAAATCTGCACGAGGGCTTCTGCCGACACATGCTTGGCATTACCTGCGCATGTTAGCGGGGATAGCATTGCTGCACCCATAATAGCTGCATGTTATCGACTAAGGTCAGGATGAACCTGTTCCTTCTTTTAGGCACCTTTCGAAAGGCCCTAAAATGTCGAGATCGATAAACCCGTGCTTCGCAATGGTCGTTCCCATTTATTGGCATTTTCACCCATGTGGAATGGGGGGCGGTTGCTTAGTGCCTTGGGTCTGGCTACGTTGGCACTGGGCACAGGAGTTTGACATATTGACTAATCTCGATAATATCACTATTTACTCCTGGCCACCACATAATGAGGGGTTATACGGTTGGTTTGTGGCGTTCTGTCCTCATATGTCCGCATTCTAGAATGGCAACAAAGAGTGCCCCCCACCGAGTGCCCATTTCTAGGATTTGGCTTATGTACTGTTTCGGTACTAGGTAGCTGGTGTTAACCCTTTGGTTCAGGCTTGCCCGGACTGTTCTATCCGAATAAAGTACGCCCAGACAGTACTCCCACTCAGAAGCCCAAATATGTCCCCTGTGCAGTGTTGTTGCGGCGTCCGTCGCCCATGGGCGCAGTTTCCTAAAGCAGGGTGCCCAAGCAGTCTGTTGGTACCCTTGGTATTGCTCGACATTCTTTTTAAGTTCCCATAGGTAACAAATTAGGGAGCAGCTCCCGTTACCTTCTTGGTTTGTGCCTCTTTGTAGGTAACTGCTGCCACATCCCGGGCGGCTCTTCCCGGTGTTTCCCCAATACACACGTATCTCGGTCCCGCCAAGTATGACTGGGTTAGATGGGATCATCCATAACAGCCGCTTTGAATCACCCTAACCTCTGAACAAAGTCAGAGTGTATCTTCCTCACCAATGCGATGGGAAGCGCTGTAGGCTGCATCACAAACTTACGAACTCCACAAAAGCTTGGAACGGTCTCCGCTGTCTCCCTAGACCCGGGTTTGACCAGGTTTCTGGCAACAATGCAGCATCGTAAGAAAGCCCCACGTGTCAAATAAGCAAGAAGGTTTGATGAACACGCTTTCAAAAGTAAACGAGTACCTCGCGTTGAGGGTCCCCTATCCCCAACATGGTTCGGGGAATCCCCACTGAACCAATAAATTTCCGTCCTTGCCCGTGCGAACTGTTAATAAGCATCCTGATGCCGTTGGCGTTTCGGCTCTCGGTGGTGCTCGGTCTGATCATATGTCCCGTGCTCCGGGCAGTGGTTCTTCTCCCTTGTAGTGCCACCCTTGTCCATTTCCACCTTGTAGCACGCCTGCCATGTAGGCTGCCGGGTCGGGTTTATTGATCAGGACTGTTTGGCGAGGTGGTGGTTGGGCGGGGGGGGTACTTGTTCTTGTAGAACTTGGATTTTTCAGGAGGGGGGTTTTGAGGTCCAGTTTCTCTGTGGTTATTTTGGTTAGAAGCCTGAGAAACAAGATTGCTCTATGCGTTATGTTTTTTCGAAAATGCCTCCTCTGTCGGTTTCCGTCTTTGTGTATGGCCGGTAGTTCAGCCAGCGCATTTGTGATAACGCCTCCGATGGGACTTTTCACAAAATGTCTTTCAAGTTTTTCTGCCCCACCCGTCTGGTGCTCAGCGAGAAATCTCCGGGGGTATGCATCAGCATGACAATAGTTGAGGTGTCTTGTACGTTTGCCTTCACGCAGTTAGAACAAGCATTCCTCAAGACCTTCATAGGTAGAGGGGTGAGCTGTCGAAAGCCAAGGCACTTTTGTTAGATATCCCTTAAGATGACCGAGAACGAGATGGAGAACTGGGTGAAAAGTTTCAGAATTCTCTTTCCGGCTGTTGCGCAAAAACAGTTGCAAAAAACTTGCGCTTCGAGCGTTTTCATTTCAAAGCGCTCAGTAACGCTTTCTTAAACACATCGTAGTCGTCTTGTGGACCCTGTTTTGTTTTGGCTACTTTCCATCTTTAAGAATAAACAATCATAAGCAGATCCGCCCTTTTATGTGGGTCCTGGGANAGTTTCATATTCCAACGCGACCCTCTCTCAAACGGATACCTTACAGAGTTGCCAATTTTTCATCAAATTTTTCTAACATCATTGTGTCAATCTTCTCATTTGGAGACAAGGTGAAAGATCTTCAAGAAGTGAAAGACATAGCATGCTATTTAGTTGAAGAGATTGAGTGTTAGCAGGGTCAGTTAAGGAAGAAATGAGGGAGAAGACTCTCCATTGCTGGAGGTAGCTCTTTTTCCCCCACTCCACCACCACCACGACCTTTGAGGAATTCTAGAGTTTTAAAGAGCCAACTCCATCGTGTCGTGTAATCCCATTTCCTCATGCTTCTCTCCTGGATGCTTTCCTCATTATTCCCACATCTTTCGGGACAGCATCACGTCTCTCCCTCCCTCCTCCTTCTCCTTCTGTCTCCCTTAGATTCCTCTTCTCCCCTCATGCTCATCCTGCGAATTTCCATTTCTTCATCCATCTTCTTCTGCTGTAAAGGGGGAGAGAGACGGTCTTGTTACCTCCTAGCTTCTGCTTCTTTCCTCTTGAGTTTCTTTTTCCTCTTTAGCTTCAGCTGCTTTCCTCTCCGCATCATATCTCTCAAGTTCGTCTCTGACAAAAGCTTTCGCTTTCCTCTCCTTCCAGTCCCTCCTCTCTCGCTTCGTCCCTGAGGAGTTGTCTAAGCTTTGCCCTCTCGCACTCGTGGCCATATTATGTCAGTGACTGAGACTAGTGGGAGATAGAAAATAGGAAAAAGGAATAACACTGGTTTCCTACCACTTACGAGAAAAAAAATTACCAACAAAAAATCAAAAGATGATATATTTAACCCTGTGATACCTCCTCCAAAATAAAATCTAACTATCGCTGCTATTAATCGGCAATAAAGCACTCAATGCAAAACACGACTACGCCAAATAAATGGTAGTTAAGATTACAACTGAAAAATAAGTTGCTACAGTGGAAAAGCAAAAGAATATTGCAAAAATTAAAGAGAAAAAAATAATCCCTTAATTTTTAAAAATCCACTATAAGTTCGCCCCTGAAGTCAGATCGGGTAAGGGAGGGAATTAATCTGGACAAAAAGTCCGAAACACACTCCTTAACTTAGTTCAAACGCCGTTCTGCCTCAGTACCCAGTGAATGCTATACACTCACCACTTTACCAGCATTTAGTATTACAATCAGCAGTTAACATATATCCCGACAAAATCAACCTGTAACCAAAATGTATATTATTCAAAGATGCTGTGGAAAAAAAAAAAAACTTATTAGTTTGTGTGGTCAGCACGCCCGTAAACAGATCGCTAGTCTAGGGGTAATTTATTTTTTTAAAAGATACACAGTCACAAGACATCACACTCTTACTCTATATCAGAATACAGAATCTTAAGTTCAAAATCCAGATAGACGAGTCCCACATTTGTTACTCGTCCTTCTATTCTAAGTTCAAAAACTCGAGCAACCCATTTTGGTCGTACTCGTCTTCCTATTCTAAGTTCAAAAATCCTACGGGACGAGAACCCATTTGTCGTATCGTCTTAGGATTTTGGGTTCAATTCCCGGTAACGAGCGACCATTTGTCGTAGATTTTCGATAGGAGAATTAAGACTAGGTTTGGTCCCTTCTGAATAGGTTTGAATAGGTGATAGACTCAGTGAGAGTTAGTGAAAGGTAATAGAATTTCCACACACGTGAGATGATAGATTTTGATATAGTGGCTGTCTCTGAAAGCGAAAAGAATTCTTCTCTCTCTCACCTATCTTCTACAACAGTTGTTACAGCGTCAGACAGACTACACCAATATACATATTACGTATATTTCTATCACTCACAGGCACGCACATACACGTGACGACAGGTAAACACACAGACGTGGGAAAAACTAAAACAATGATATATATATTTTCTAGAACGAGCTGACCAAACACGATTATTAAGTTCAAGAGCGATTTTAATATCACGAAAAAAAAATCGGCTCACAACATCAAAGAAAGTACATCAAGGAAAATACATATACACATAGTCATAAAAATTTCAAGGAAATGTTGCAAGGATGATAGCCCCGTTATAGTGTTAACTCTAGGTTTAGCCCGGCCCCGTTTTAAGAGAACAGATGATGGGCGCCCGAGTCACAGATACATAGGGTTTGAGTCTAAGAGTTTTTCTTTGTTTTTATCTCTCGTAATTATATGCACAGAGTTTGAAAAAAAAAATCTGATTTAACCTAAAGACAAAAAACACAAGAACTCTAGCCTTAGCAACAAAATTATGCAGATTGAAAAAAAAAAATTAGGACAGCAACAGGGTGTCAAAGATATAATAGTGAAAATATCACTCAAAACCAGCGTACACTCATTCATTCCGCCATGGCCTCTCATAACATGTACTCACGACTTTGCTCGCTGCCTCTTGGAACACACTGATTTTAGATCTTCACACAGACTCAAAAAAATGCAGTCTTCTGCCAAGAAGTCCCCAGTTCCAAAAGACGTATTTAACTTGGAGTCTCCGGGAACGACTACTTGGGTGTGCAAATTTGTTCAAATGTCTGATTAAGTCACCTAAAATTATTCCAGGCGTGGGAGTTAGCAGAGCACAGTGTCAATAGCGTAGGTTTCTAGAAATGATGAATGTCAGGTCGGTGCCTTCCCTCAGTATAGGATTCACTTTAGTCACACCACAGATTTGTCCACAAAAAATATATATATATATATAGTCGGGAAATGTTAGTTAATACTTGAAGTATTTCGCGCCACCAGGCAGAAAAATTACGTAGAGTTTTTCTAGAAGAAATTAAGATCTGGCTCCAAGGTCCAGTATTTATCATTACAGTCTTTGAAAACCCGTTATTGGGATATAGTATTTCTGGCTAACTCGGGTTGCATATGCACTGTTAGACCAGTGGTACTTAAGAAACCCACGTGGTTCAAAATAAGGACTGTCTATTTCTTCACAAGTATGGAAACTACTACTAGGTGCTGGTAAAGTTAGGGTCACCCCAAAACTTTCACTGTGTGGAGGAAAAATAACACATATAATATAATAAACAGAATCTGTACTGGTTATAACTTACATTTAAAACTTGCAAGCAGAGAGCTTTGCTTATCATTTAAACTTCCCGTGACGTAAGTTATATTTAAAAATCAGCAATCCTCATGAATTAGGAACACGTGCGTATTCCGTCACCATTCATGAGGCTCGATTCTAGAGTTTATACGTTAGTTTAGAAAAATACACTCGACTGAGTATTAGCGGTTAAATTAAATTCATAAATAGCTACAATTGCCGTTATAAGCTAGAAATTTTAATTTTATTCTGCTTTCCACTGAATGCTTCCCTAGAAAATATATAATAGCCTACCACTTTATTTCTCTTCTGCGCTAAAGAAATAGATTAAAATGAATTAAGCGATTTAACACTTTAACACTCACAAAATCTATATATCTATCATATTAATTACCTCAACCACAGAATTACAGGTAGTCGCACAACTTAAGAATAAAATGCTGAAAATATTTCTGGAAGTCTAGAAGTTCGACAAATTGCCGAAAACAAACTGAGATACTTCGCTAACAGCTATTCTGTTTACGAGCAACCTATCTACTGTGAGTCTATGAGCGAGAATGAAATTAAAGTTTCAAACTTGGCCAATATCTTTAAAATCGGACACAGGATCCTAATCTTATTTCGCCAAGCGAAATAGTCTCCCCTGTCCGTATAACACCTTCGTCCGCTTATCGCGTGACGTAACAGCCATCAGTGGCCGAGGGCTTGCCTGAGTTGCAAATCTCAGACCACCGTCTGCAGTGCGGAGTGGATTTTCACGCTAAGCCGGGTTTTTCCTGACGAAAAAAGCTCATGCGTTTACTGAAATGCAGACTCTCTGTCTACTTTCCATGTCCCTCGGGTGAATTTTCACGCCCCAGGCCAGAGACCCTCAGACGAATGTCTAGCGAATGCTGTAAATTCACGCCTATCGTCCGACCAGCGCGACTGACATGTACGCAATACCACCCAGGTGCGATTCTCAGTTTTAGAGAAAGGAAAACAGGTAAAGTTTGCGAATTATATGAAAATAATAATATCAAAAACGAATCAATGAAAAATATACAGGAAAAAGGAAATACAGAGATAATAAAAGAGAGAAATCGGGTGAAAGAATAGGAAGAAGATGTAGGAAATTAGATGTACAGTGTTTTGTATTATAATCAACACATGCACTTTTAGCACTTTGCAGAATTGCATTTGTGGGCTTAAAGTCTGCACAGCATGTATCAATGTTAATCTTACACTGTAAAATAGAAGTGAGTGTGTCCGCATTTATGGACCTCCTGCAGTCTGTGTGGATTTTTTTCATCATTGAAAATGATCTTTCGCAGTCAGCATTGCTGTGAGGGAGTATCAGCAGTCGCTGAATGATGACTTTCAAATTAGGGAAGCGGATGGCACCAGTACTAGTTTTCTGGTCAACAACTTCCAGCCAATAGCTACAGAGTCTCTTTTTCTGACCACTATCTGTCAGTAGAGGCACGCACACATCAAACAACATACAATAGTCATCGAACTCATCTTTCAGTGCTTCCTGATCAAGATCTTGGGCAAAAGCATCTGCCAATCTGCAGATGTTTGGATACCTGAAATTATCTTTAGTGCTTGGATCTAGCACTTTTAAGTCCTTTAGAACCTGGTTGTCAAAGGGAAATTTATCAGTAATTTTTTTTAACCACTGATGTGTAAACATTTCTGACATCCTCAAAAAATGAACTCTTTACTCCACTATCAAGCTCCATTTATTCGATAAATGCTCTTACCATGACCTGCAAGCTTTTGTTTCTTTGAATTAGGCTCAGCCATCATTCAGTGGATGAAATATTTAAACTAATAATCTTTGTAGACGAAGAGAATGATTAAAAAATACAACGAACAAAGCAAACAGCTAACGTCACCAAAAAAAAAAAAAAATATGAACAGAATATCAAATCTAGGAAGAAAAAATTTACAAAATTATTATTTAAGAGTTGGTAGCCTAGACTAGTGATAACAGATTGCCACTTTATTAAAAAAATGAAGCAACGAATCTCGAGCGCAGGAATAAAGTAGGCCTACTCAACGCCACCAAACATTTTTTTTCTTGTTATGTAGGGCCTACACAGAATATTATGACAATTTATCGGAAATATATTGAAGGGCAAGATATAACTGGTAAGATTAAGACAGCGATTAAATTGCAACAAAGCAAAACAACAGCAATATTTAACCAAGTTATAAGTACTTAGCTTTTTTAAACAAAATGGCGTCGAAGTGTGGTGGCAAGCAAGCGTCGTCGTTGATAACAGGTAACTTTAAAAATACGTCGTCACGCTGAAAACCGAAAGCGTTTGAGGCCGAATTCAACGTTTTTGCCGAATTGTTGGGTATGAAAGGATTTGATTGGTTGCTGGGAGAGACCTCAGTTTAAAAACGGACGCCGAGATTCCCGGAATTAAAAATATAAAAAAATTTGTTTAAAAAAAAAAAAACATGGGCTAGAAAATATTTTCTGATTTAAAATTAAAAAAAAAACATGGGTTGGAAAATGTTTTTAGAATTTAAAAAAAAAATTGGGGTGGGGGAGAAAAATCCGTACAACGAGTCTGTACGGCCGTACACTGCTAAAAGTATTAAAAATCTGTTTATTGTACGAAAAATTCGTACAGATTGACAGGTATGGTAACATTAAATGTGGAATCTAATATGACACAGTGAGAATGGTTGTAACATTAAATGTAGAATCTAATATGACACAGTGAGAATGGTTGTAACATTAAATATAGAATCTAATATGACACAGTGAGAATGGTTGTAACATTAAATGTAGAATCTAATATGACACAGTGAGAATGGTTGTAACATTAAATGTAGAATCTAATATGACACAGTGAGAATGGTTATAACATTAAATGTAGTTATTGATTAACGGTCTTATTCACAATCTTTTGAAATAGTGCTAAATCCTAAACTGATTTGATCTCTCCAAATCCGCCGTGAACTGGATCATTAGTTTAAGTTGGAGACAGCCTATGAGTCTTTCAATGAAGACTTACTTAGTCAATGAGACTTTCAATGAAGACTTAGTCAATGAGACTTTCAATGAAGACTTAGTCAATGAGACTTTCAATAAAGACTTAGTCAATGAGACTTTCAATGAAGACACACTCAATGAGGCTTTCTACAAGGACAGTCATTGAAGCTTTCTTTGAGGACAATCAGTGGGGCTGTCTTTCAGGACACAATAAATGAGGCTTTCCATAGAAAGGATATCATCAGCATCTTTAAGGCACTATACTTTATTAATTCAGAACAAGAAATATCTGACACGCTTACATAACTCAAAGACTGTCTTGGGACATCTGACATTTGGTCCCGGGCACAAGGCTTCTCTCTGCTAGTGTAAGGTCCCACACAGGATGCATAAGCCATGACCATGGGTATATAGTTTTGTTCATGAACTCCAGTATAGAGGAAGGACTGAGGACCTAGCATATACAAATTGTGTGATTTAGGGAAAAAATTTGTATTGTTAGTGAAAGTTTCTGAGGTAAAAAAAAAAAGTATTGTACAGTACATACATTTATAAATGAATGCTAGCACTGAATAGGATGACAAAGATGGTAATGACAGGATCAGAAATGTAAAACTGATGCAAACAAGAAATAATTAGTGGAGTATGAGGTGAAAAATATTACCTTGGTTGTACTAGAGCATCACAAGGCAGTGCGTGTCCTGGAATGTGCAGAGTACAAGAAATACAGGAAGACATAAGAACACATGGAAGTCATTTGCAAGAACATAGTAGACGTAGCCTCCTTCATTCATAACTGACTGTAGGATAGTGGGTAGCTCCTTCAGTCATAACTGACTGTAGGATAGTGGGTAGATCCTTCAGTCATAACTGACTGTAGGAAAGTAGTTTTAGCTCCTTCAGTCATAACTGACTGTAGGATAGTGTGTAGCTCCTTCAGTCATAACTGACTGTAGGATAGTGTGTAGCTCCTTCAGTCATAACTGACTGTAAGATAGTAGTTGTAGCTCCTTCAGTCATAACTGACTGTAGGATAGAAGAGATAGGTTTGAATTAGTTAAACATCAGTGCACCAAAGCCAATTGGAAAAAGAATAACAAAGAAAGGCAAGTATAAGATGTCCCTGGAGAAGATGGACCTCACTGAGGTGAAAGAAGTAAAACATGACAGCAAGTTAAGGCCTAATAGACAGAAAGCTCATAATCTGTTCTACCTGCAGGTTTTTACAGCAGAAGACGTCGATGACAAAGGCGAAATAATGTCATTATGAGCAGTGACGATTATCGTCATTCTGTTTCTCATCTTCTGTCTACTTGTGCTGTTAAGCATCATAGGGACTCTCAATTTTCATTTCTTCTGTCTACGTGTGTTGTTAAGCTTAATAGGGACTCTCAAGTTTCATTTCTTCTGTCTACGTGTGTTGTTAAGCTTAATAGGGACTCTCAAGTTTCATTTCTTCTGTCTACTTGTGTTGTTAAGCATCATGAGGACTCTCAATTTTCGATTCTTCTGTCTACTTGTGCTGTTAAGCATCATGAGGACTCTCAATTTTCGATTCTTCTGTCTACTTGTGCTGTTAAGCATCATGGGGACTCTCAATTTTCCCTTCTTTTGTCTACTTGTGCTGTTAAGCTTAATAGGGACTCTCAAGTTTCATTTCTTCTGTCTACTTGTGCTGTTAAGCATCATGGGGACTCTCAGTTTTCACTTCTAAGCCAGTTGTATTGATCTGGCTAGTGTTATACCTTGTTCTGTTCAAGATTTCTTTAATAATTTCTATCCACCTTCCTTATAGGCGTCCCATTGCCTGTAACCAGCTCTTTTCCCATTGAAGGCTTGTGATGGTACCTTATCTGACCAGATTCTGATGAGGTGTTCATACCATTTAATATTCTGTCTCTCTATGTACCATATAGACAGTGTTGTTCCAGCAACTTTCTAACCTTGTGTTTCTTGTCTTTTATGCTGACATTTGTAGTTTTTCTAGGATATATTCATTATCATCACCATTCAGCTTCTCACGGAGCATAGGGTTCAACAATCTTACACCAAGTTTTCCTGTCCTGTGCCATCAGGTCAAGGTCTTCTCCATGTCTATCTCCAGTTGTCTTCTCCATGTCTATCTCTAGTTGTCTTCTCCATGTCTATCTCCAGTTGTCTTCTCCATGTCTATCTCTAGTTGTCTTCTCCATGTCTATCTCCAGTTGTCTTCTCCATGTCTATCTCCAGTTGTCTTCTCCATGTCTATCTCCAGTTGTCTTCTCCATGTCTATCTCTAGTTGTCTTCTCCATGTCTATCTCCTATCTTCTCCAGTTGTCTTCTCCATGTCTATCTCTAGTTGTCTTCTCCATGTCTATCTCCAGTTGTCTTCTCCATGTCTATCTCCAGTTGTCTTCTCCATGTCTATCTCCGAATTTCTGTTTCTTTCTCGTTGCTTTTTTTTTTTTGATTCTCTGTCTTTATTCACTTCAGAGTTCACTTTTATTTTGTCCTTGATGGTTTCAATGGTGTCCTTAATTTCTTTATCCTTTAGACCAGGGCTTTTGTTTCTTTCATTTTCTGTCCGTTTTGATGTTCCTTCCTTAGTATGCCTTTCTGTTGTTTTGCTCCAAGCTTTTCCTTCCCCTGACTGCAATCTGGTTAGCATTATGTTGGACGTATCTGCTCTTATTGTGCAACAAATATTTTGTTGTATACGAGTTGTCTTTACTTTTTTTTTTTTTTTTTTAAATATTGTCTAATTCCTCTATTTTTATTTTATACCTATCACCGATGACTTACAATTAGTATTTATGCTCTGTCTAGAGCCTAATGCTAAATTATCACCAGACAAGTTAACTTCAGTTTCATATACAACAACCATGTTATTTATGCATATGAACACTTTTTAAAATTATTTCCAAACAACAACAATAAAAACGCACTGGGGTGGCCATTTTTGCTTGGGCCAAACCCACTTTTTTGCTTGGGACTGAAAGAGTATATGTTAGAGAAGAGAAAAAACTTATCTGAAATTCGTCTTGTGTAGCGTACTGAAAACTTTCACTGGATGTGGAACGAGCAAGCGAGAATACGTCTGTCCGCTTCAGAAGTCGGAAGTCAAATGCGTGTCCTCCCACTGTTGTTGTTTTGAAGAGGTCATGGGTCGAGAGCGGGCACTTAACAGCTGACCGTTATTGCCTCTCCTCATTCCATCTTGGTCTACCCTGTTCAACCTGAAAATTGGTTATAATTGGGGTATTTAGTGTCATTTTATTTACTAATTTTGTATTCAATTTAAATAACTATTGTCTTTTGCAGTTGCTGATTTTAATTTATATTAGTATTTGTCCATTTTATTTTCTCTTTTGTATTGTTTATAGATAACTATTGTCCTTTACACTTGGTTTTAATTTGTATTAGTATTTGCTCTTTTTAAGTTTTTTTTTTTTTTTTTAATTAAGCCTCGTTGTCTTTCCTTGTCCAATGAGTAGTTAGTAAGTTTTTTTTTTTATGATTTGTTAGTTTTTGTTGCTTAATTTCTATTTGATTGAATGTTTTTTTCTGAAGTACTAACCTTATATATGTTCCTTTGTTTTATGTATATATCTTGTGAGTATTGATTGGGCATCTCCTGGGGCATCTATACTTAAAACCTTATCACCTGTCATGTCTATATTGTGATTTGTATAGTAAGTTTTTAGTTCAAGCCTTTGTTGTTTGTACTTTTTACTGTGGATCAGGTAGTGGTCTATGTCATTTTCTTCCTGACATTCTTAACAGTGTGGTTCCTCTATCATAAAGTATGCTGCACCGAGACGGAGACGCCACCCTTTTTTGTTCGATGGTATCTTTAATTCTTCTCTGACCTGGCATGTCCTTGTTGGTTCTTTCAGCAATTTGAACGCGTGTCTGCCTTTTCTACTGTACTTCCATGTTGTCTGCCATTCCTCGTTTATTGTTAGCCTCACTTGGCTCTTGATTTCCGGCCTTCCCAGTCCTGCTCTAATATTGTTTTTACTTATTCTTCTATTCTTGGCCTTCTAGTCTGCCAACTCGTTACCAGCTATACCTATGTGTGCCGGAACCCACACTAGCCTCACATTACATCCTCTGTTCCATAGTGATGTATTAATTGCTAGAATGTCTTCCTTTATGTCTGGCCGGCTACATTTACCTGGATGTTCTAGTGCTTGTAGTGATGATAGTGAGTCTGTAAATATCGCAACAGCTTCTGGTGGGTTATCTTCGATTATTTTTAAACTTTTTGGAATTGCTACCATCTCTGCGGTAAAAATCGGACACCTTCTGTTACTCTGTAGCTCTTTTTAATTCTCCACTGTGGTATTACGACTCCTGCACCTAGTTGCCCACTATCACCCTTGGATCCAACAGTGTACACGGCCAGACTATGTTTTGTTAGTTGATCAATGAACTTTCTACTTATCATTTTGTCTTCCTTATCTTTTATGTTTTGTTTGATCTTTTCAGTAAGTGAGTAGTCTATGATTGGTGTTTTTAGTTCCCAGGGTGGTATTTTGCTTCTATATTTATTACTATTTTTAATTGTGTTTGACAGTTCTTTGAACTGCGTTAGATCTTCTATAGTTCTCCACTCTGTTGGATACCTATCTTTATTTAAGGGGACGTCCCATACACTTGGTTGGTTTTTGACAAATGCTTTAAGTGCTGGGTGGGTCACTTCTTGTGCTACTTTACTCCAATAATTTAATCTTAGTTCTTTTCGTCTTAGACCAAGGGGTGGTATGCCAAGAGCTACTTCTAGCGCTTGTACTGGTGTTGATATAAATGCACCTGTAATGGTTCTCAACTCCGCCTATGCCGGTCCCAAGCCCGGATGAAAAAGGAGGAGGGCGGCCTGCATGGAGGCCGTAAGGAGGCAGCCCCTCCACCATGCAAAGGCACAACAGGCCATCACCTGTTTGCTTTAAATCACGATTACGAGCAATACAAGAGAGAAAACTGAACTGATTCTAAAGCGCTCTCTCTTCCAAACCTCTACACCTCACGGTAGAAGGGGAACGACTAAGTAAGTTAGTAATGGTTCTCATGGCTGCATTTTGTATTCTGTCCAGTTGTGCTTTGTTAGAGGCTGACGCTGAGTCATAGACTATGCTGGCATAATCCAGTTTCCCCCTGATGAAAGACTTGTAGAACATAAACATTATTTTATTGCTGACCCCCATCCATTACCTTTTACTATCCTTCGTATATTTAGGGGTCCCCTACAGCTTTCTACTAAATTGTCTATATGTTTATTCCAATTTAGTTGTTTATCTAAAGTTATGCCCAGAAATCTTGTTTTCGAGGAGGTACATTTTTTCTGTCCTTTAATGGTTATATTGATTTTGTTATATTTTTAAATTTTTTTTTTTTGCTGAATATCATACCTACTGTTTTGTTTACATTAATTTGGAAGCCCCAACTTTTCATCCACTCTGAAACTTTGTCTACTTGTTTTTGAAGTTATTGGTAAACATGGTCCAAGTTTTTTTTCCAGATCGCCAAATGGCACAGTCATCTGCAAATTGTGATACTGCATTCTTAATATCGTTAAATTCATCTGCTAAATCATTTACAGCTATATTGAAAATTAAAGGTGAAATCACTGATCCCTGAGGAATCCCATTCTGTTGTTCGTATATTTCTGACGTATTATTGTTCACCTGTACAGCAAAATACCTGTCCTGTAAAAAGTTTTCTAGATACCTACAGGTTTTACCAGTAATGCCAATCTTTTTTCATTTTGTAAAGAGCTCCATCTCTCCAGCATTCATCATATGCTCTAGCGACGTCTAGAAAGACTGCCACTGTTTTCTCTTTCCTCTTGAACCCTAGCTTTACATCGTGTTCTTCCTCCCACTTTTTTTTTTAAAGTTTTGCCTCGTTTTGGCGAAGCGCGTCCTGTTCAACCTAGTCGGTTATATTTTGTGTGTGTGTGTGCTTCGGTATCGTTTATTCTGCTCATCCTATGGTCACACTCTGTCACTGTAACAAATAACATATAATTCAAACAATCAATCAATACCCTTTAGCTCACCAAGGAGCATAGGCCTTCCACGAACACATGCTATGTCCTCTTGTTGCGTACCATCAGTTCAAGGTCTTTCCTTGTCATCCTCACCATTTTCATTTCCTTGAACACCTGATCGCTAGCGCAGTGTGGTAACCATTACACCAGCGCAGCTCCCTATGCTCCACTTAAAACTGGTACCACTCTCTTCAGAATGCACTTTAGAAGCACACCTCAACGCAATAGTACAATTAAAACAGAAAAATAGTTAAATCTTCTTAAAACGATTGACACTAAACCCGACTTGCACTACGGTATTATTTTATTTCAAGACAGATACATTCTTATTATTGTAAGGCAGTTACGCCGTCAAAAAAAGGTTCGTGTTCCACTATGCTGTGGAACACATTCCATAAAAAAGGGAACTCATATCATTAAAAGAAAATTGCAAGACGTTCTGCACTGATGTAAGATACCAGAAGAGCTTTTAAATCTTATAATAATTAAATTAATTTAGATAAATGTGTAACGAAAAACTTAACAACTATTTATGTTCCTTAAAGTTTACTGACCGTTATAAAGTTTACGTTCTTACAGTGAGATTGATTATAGATTTGGTTTATTTCAATGTAGTTTAGTAAATTCAATTAATTAAACTATTTTGAGAAAGGGGTATAATCCTGTCATTCAAAGTGGGATAATAAATTATATTTATTAAAGGGATATAATTCAAATTGTGTTTTCGTTCTATATCCCTTTGACAGTTATTTAAAAGGATACATTGTATATGGCACTCATTGTGTTTCAGCGCTTACATGTAATGTATGTTCACAACATTTGACTTAAAATGGTTTTGTTATCAGGTAGGCTGATATTCTTCGCATACTGTAATATAGAAATGTTGTATTTACAATCTAATTACGTGTTGAATATTAATGTGATGCCACTTTCTCATGTCGGCAGTTGTTCATATTATTTGGAATTGAAAACAATATATATCCTAATTATAACCCATCAGAGGTTGAACGGGATTTTTGCTTATTTTCATTAATTTAAAAAAAAAAAAAAATGAATAGTGGTGTGAACACATCAGCATGACTTAGTCTGGCAATGGATAGGACACACATTTCGGAAACCTGTTCATAGCGTTACAAGGTAGCCCTTGTTCTGGAACACCTAAAGGGGTATACCAAAAACACATGGAGAAGATAACTGGGGACAAAGAGTGAAAGTGACAAAACGGGGCGTCCCCTATCGATCTTTGTTTCTATCCGACAGTTTCGGTACATTTGTGGTACTGATTTTTATTATGTGCTTTCAATTGTCGGACTTTTACTTTCTTTCTTTCCCTTTTTCTTCGTTATTTTTCTGCTAAGTAGCAGATATTTGAGTATTGTCGAATTGCTTGATACCTTGACGCTACCCAGATTTGATGAGATAATTACTCACAGTCGGCCGGGAGCGGAACAGCTTAGCTAAGATTAGCACAAGATCTCGTTTACGCGGCGGAGACATGACTTAAAAGCGTTTCTTGTCTTGTACTTGTTATGACAAGAGTACTTTCTGATAAAGTAATGATGGTTACATTTTGAACACGCTGTTGTATGAGTTTTCCGATCTGTCTGTAAGTTTGTACACAAGGGCATCGGACATCGTATTACCAATCAGTGTAAACATAAATGAAAACATATTCAATTTATATTGTGAACACTTTTCACTCAGTGGAGATTTATATGAAAACAGACTCTATCTGTATTATTAACCTTTTCATTTAAATATAAAGCAACTATGAAAGCTATTCTATTTAAATGTAAAGAAGGTTTTATCCCGAGGGATTAAATTTAATTCTCATCCAGGGTGAAGTCTAAGTAATTGGGACGTTGGTATGGGCAGATAGGAACCCATAACTATGGGGTGGAAAACGCCATAATCAGAAGAACGTTTCATTCTATTCTTTTAACCATAGTTATTGGTGGTATCAGCAGAAAGTACTATCTCTGGAACAAGAAGGGAACAGTGGCCCAAGCTTTAAGACGAAGGACCCACTTGGTAGACTTCTCCTTGACATTTCTGGGAAATGATCTTACCATTATTGCCTCTTCTCGTTCCATCTTGGTCTACCCTGTTCAACCTGAAAATATAATTGGGGTATTTAGTGTCATTTTATTTACTTATTTTGTATTCAATTTAAATAACTCCCACTTTTTTTTTTTTTTTAATAGGTGTTTGCTACTTTTCTTAGTAGCAACTTCCTTTCAACCGTCTACCATATACATGGAGTTGTTGGTTATATCAGGACGTGTTTCATTTATTGTAATATGCTTTTGTTAGTATTTAACTTATACTATATTATCTCTAGTAGGGTTTGTTTGTTTGTTTTTTTTTTTAATTTTGTATAGTTCAATGTTGTTTTATTACCCAATTATGATACTGTCTAAACTGATATGTTTTTATGTTTCACTGAAGGGTTTTTGGTCAATCTGTATTTATCTGGGGGGAGTCTTTCACCAATGTAGACTACTGGCTTGCATCCTTGTTTATTTATGTTTTATATGTTAGCTTTTGTTTTTGTAATAAAGCCTTTTGTATTTCTGATGGGGTCTTACTGCCTATGACATTTTCTACACTCATTTCTACCTTGTGGTTACTACAGTAAGTCTTAATGTTTTGCCTCTGCTAGTCATATTTTTTGCAGTCCACCAGAATGTGTTTAATTGTGTTTGGTTCTTGACACTCTTCACATGTGGGTTCTATCATGAAATATCCAGTTCCAAGCTTGAGCTTCAGCAATTTTTTATTAATTTGTATTTTTAGTTCATCTTTTATCTGACATCTGAAAGGAGGCCCAGAAATTAAATTTGCAATAAGCAGAAAAAAACAAAGACACAGAAACCTGGACAGTTAACAAACAGACAGGACACAGGAAGGATGACAACAATGAAACCACAAGCAAAAACAGTCAGTAAACCAGAAGAGAAGAAAACAAAGAAACAAAAAACAGAATTAAAATAACGCAGATAGCTGGAACAGATGCCACACTGAGAGCTCTCCCAGATGACAAAATCCTGATCATCCTGGGAATAATAATAGAAAAAAAATCTATTGATAAAGTGCAAAAACATAAAAATGGAGTAACAATCACTGTAAACAACACAGAAAAAGGCAAGGCACTACTACATGAATTAAAGAGTAACCCAAAAGAAATACAACTCGCACATGGGATAAAGGTACAGATTGAGTTGATCAAGGAGATTCGAAGATTCGTCATCAAAGGGGTCGATTCAAATCTAACAGAAGAAGAGATCCACACTAACTTAACAAAAGAAAACCCACAAACAAAGATAGAAAAAGTAGAAAGAATAAAACCCAAAGAGCAGAAGAATACGATAGTGGTAGTGCTAAGTATAAAGGTCACAGAAATACCCAAGCTGGTCAAACTCCACCAGAGAGCCAAAATGACATTGTATATGGCACTCATTGTGTTTCTCTTAGAAAGACTATTGTATTTGTCTCTTGTCTTTATGATAGCCTAGTCTCTTTGTCTCTTGTGTTGATTAAACACTTTGGTAAACTATTTTCTTTGTCATGTGACTTAGTGATACAGTCTGACATACTATTTCCTGTTAAGCCTACTTACAGGGTTGTCTTACATTTGCCTTCAACTTTTCCTTGTGTTTCACTTCTCAACAAAGTTTTACATTTTCAATGTGCCCAAAATTTCTTATTCGTCTAATTCTTGTATTCTTTTCTTTAATTTTCATGTTATTTCTAGTTTTTCGGGATGGCTCCCTTTCGGGCCCGGCAACACACGGGTGATCCGAATTACTATCTTATAGTCTAATTCTTGTATCCTTTTCTTTAATTTTCATGTTATTTCTAGTTTTTCTAACACCTTTTGATTTGTTTTCTTCTGGTTCCATGAGATGCACTGGATTCTTCTACATCTTCACATTTCCAGAGCCTCACTTTTCTTCTTGCTGTTTGTTTATTGTCCATGTTTCTCCACCACACAGTAATAATGATATACTGAACAAGCTTATAATGAGCTGTTTCTGTTTGTCATGGTAAAACATTATACACATAACTTTATTAACTTTGAGATTAAAATGATGAGAAAAGGCCAATCTGCGCAGCCAGAAAAGTCAGGTAGGAAAGATAATGCCTGTCTCTTGTTCAAGTGTACCCAAGTATGTTATGTGTTCAATGATCTATTAGGAACAGTTCTACAAACACCTGTACTGACTCACAACATATAGACTGTCTTAACTTCAGTGCATCAGATTTTTTTATAAGTTGAAAACTATTTGAAAATTTATTTAGTCTATAGTTTAAAAATGAAACTATAATTTAGAATTATAACTTTTTCAGAGACAATTTTAAAATACAGCATGGCTAGAGAGAATAATTTCAAAATGAAACTTATTTAGAGATACGACACAAAATAAGTTAGAAAATAAATTTACTGACCATAAAACAATATGCAACAAAAGTGTTTGTAACACACATTATGACATACGTCAAAAACTGTTTAACATTATAACAACAAGCATTCAATTGACCATGTAATCAATATCTATTGCTACCATGTGTGCCTAGAACTATTAGGACATGCTTCCATTCAACTTATTTCTGTATCATTCTTTCTCTTCTGAATTAAATCCTTCATTCTTCCCATTTATTATACTTTCTCTCAATCCTGCTATTCCTTGGGCTTCTGCTCTTAGCCTCCAGTCCTACTCCATTCCATCCCACACTGCTAAAACAAGTCTCACTTCATCCACCCTGCAAGTGTAGACCCAGCCGGACTTTATTAATTTACTTCAAGATGAGGTGAAGAAGAATGTTGAGGACAATCACAGCAAGACAAGGGTGGAATGGCACACCAGAATGTGGGCTGATGTTGTGCTGCAAAATCAAAAACTTCATTAGAATCTAATATGACACAGTGAGAATGGTTATAACATTAAATGTAGTTATTAATGCTTCAAGGACTTGAAAATACCTTACTTGGAGCGTGTTAACATCACAGTCTTTCATCAGTTTTTTGAATAAAGGTCTTATTCACAATCTTTTGAAATAGTGCTAAATCCTAAACTGATTTGATCTCTCCAAATCTGCCGTGAACTGGATCATTAGTTCAAGTTGGAGACAGCCTATGAGTCTTTCAATGAAGACTTAGTCAATGAGACTTTCAATGAAGACTTAGTCAATGAGACTTTCAATGAAGACTTAGTCAATGAGACTTTCTACAAGGACAGTCATTGAAGCTTTCTTTGAGGACAGTTAGTGAGGCTCTCTATGAGGACAGTTAGTGAGGCTCTCTTTGAGGACAGTTAGTGAGGCTCTCTATGAGGGCAGTTAGTGAGGCTCTCTATGAGGACAGTTAGTGAGGCTCTCTTTGAGGACAGTTAGTGAGGCTCTCTATGAGGACAGTTAGTGAGGCTCTCTATGAGGACAGTTAGTGAGGCTCTCTTTGAGGACAGTTAGTGAGGCTCTCTATGAGGACAGTTAGTGAGGCTCTCTATGAGGACAGTTAGTGAGGCTCTCTTTGAGTACAGTTAGTGAGGCTCTCTATGAGGACAGCTAGTGAGGCTCTCTATGAAGACAATCAGTGGGGCTGTCTTTCAGGACACAATCAATGAGGCTTTCCATAGAAAGGATATCATCAGCAGCTTTAAGGCACTATACTTTATTAATTCAGAACAAAAAATATCTGACACACTTACATAACTCAAAGACTGTCTTGGGACATCTGACATTTGGTCCCGGGCACAAGGCTTCCCTCCGCTAGTGTAAGGTCCCACACAGGATGCATAAGCCATGACCATGGGTATATAGTTTTGTTCATGAACTCCAGTATAGAGGAAGGACTGAGGACCTGGCATATACAAATTGTGTGGTTTAGGGAAAAAATTTGTATTTTTAGTGAAAGTTTCTGAGGTTTAAAAAAAAAAGTATTGTACAGTACATACATTTATAAATGAATGCTAGCACTGAATAGGATGACTAAGATGGTAATGACAGGATCAGAAATGTAAAACTGATGCAAACAAGAAATAATTAGTGGCGCATGAGGTGAAAAATATTACCTTGGTTGTACTAGAGCATCACAAGACAGTGCGTGTCCTGGAATGTGCAGAGTACAAGAAATACAGGGAGACAAAAGAACACATGGAAGTCATTTGTAAGAACATAGTAGATGTAGCCTCCTTCATTCATAACTGACTGTAGGAAAGTGTGTAGATCCTTCAGTCATAACTGACTGTAGGATAGTGTGTAGCTCCTTCAGTCATAACTGACTGTAGGATGGTGTAGCTCCTTCAGTCATAACTGACTGTAGGGTAGTAGTTGTAGCTCCTTCAGTCATAACTGACTGTAGGATAGTAGTTGTAGCTCCTTCAGTCATAACTGACTGTAGGATGGTGTAGCTCCTTCAGTCATAACTGACTGTAAGATAGTAGTTGTAGCTCCTTCAGTCATAACTGACTGTAAGATAGTAGTTGTAGCTCCTTCAGTCATAACTGACTGTAAGATAGTAGTTGTAGCTCCTTCAGTCATAACTGACTGTAGGATAGTAGTTGTAGCTCCTTCAGTCATAACTGACTGTAGGATAGTAGTTGTAGCTCCTTCAGTCATAACTGACTGTAGGATAGTAGTTGTAGCTCCTTCAGTCATAACTGACTGTAGGATAGAAGAGATAGGTTTGAATTAGTTAAACATCAGTGCACCAAAGGCAATTGGAAAAAGAATAACAAAGAAAGGCAAGTATAAGATGTCCCTGGAGAAGATGGACCTCACTGAGGTGAAAGAAGTAAAACATGACAGCAAGTTAAGGCCTAATAGACAGGAAGCACATAATCTGTTCTACCTGCAGGTTTTCACAGCTGATGACGTAGATGACAAAGACGAAATAATGTCATTATGAGCAGTGACGATTATCATCATTCTGTTTCTCACCTTCTGTCTACTTGTGCTGTTAAGCATCATGGGAACTCTCAGTTTTCACATCTTCTGTCTACTTGTGCTGTTAAGCATTATGGGGACTCTCAGTTTTCATTTGTTCTGTCTACTTGGGCTGTTAAGCATCATGGAGACTCAGTTTTCACATCTTCTGTCTACTTGTGCTGTTAAGCATCATGGGGACTCTCAATTTTCACTTCTTTTGTCTACTTGTGCTGCTAAGCATAATGGGGACTCTCAATTTTCACTTCTTCTGTCTACTTGTGCTGTTAAGCATCATGGGGACTCTCAATTTTCACTTCTTTTGTCTACTTGTGCTGCTGAGCATAATGGGGACTCTCAATTTTCACTTCTTCTGTCTACTTGTGCTGTTAAGCTTAATAGGGGCTCTCAATTTTCACTTCTTTTGTCTACTTGTGCTGTTAAGCATCATGGGGACTCTCAATTTTCACATCTTCTGTCTACTTGTGCTGTTAAGCTTAATAGGGACTCTCAAGTTTCAATTTTTCTGTCTACTTGTGCTGTTAAGCATCATGGGGACTCTCAATTTTCACTTCTTTTGTCTACTTGTGCTGCTAAGCATAATGGGGACTCTCAATTTTCACTTCTTCTGTCTACTTGTGCTGTTAAGCTTAATAGGGGCTCTCAATTTTCACTTCTTTTGTCTACTTGTGCTGTTAAGCATCATGGGGACTCTCAATTTTCACATCTTCTGTCTACTTGTGCTGTTAAGCTTAATAGGGACTCTCAAGTTTCAATTTTTCTGTCTACTTGTGTTGTTATCATCATGGGGACTCTCAATTTTCACTTCTTTTGTCCACTTGTGCTGTTAAGCATCATGGTGACTCTCAATTTTCACTTCTTTTGTCCACTTGTGCTGTTAAGCATCATGGTGACTCTCAATTTTCACATCTTCTGTCTACTTGTGCTGTTAAGCTTAATATGGACTCTCAAGTTTCATTTCTTTTGTCTACTTTTGTTGTTAAGCATCATGGGGACTCTCAATTTTCACTTCTTCTGTCTACTTGTGCTGTTAAGCATCATGGGGACTCTCAGTTTTCATTTCTTTTGTCTACTTGTGTTGTTAAGCATCATGGGGACTCTCAATTTTCACTTCTTCTGTCTACTTGTGTTGTTAAGCATCATGGGGACTCTCAATTTTCACTTCTTCTGTCTACTTGTGCTGTTAAGCATCATGGGGACTCTCAGTTTTCATTTCTTCTGTCTACTTGTGTTGTTAAGCATCATGGGGACTCTCAATTTTCACATCTTCTGTCTACTTGTGCTGTTAAGCTTAATAGGGACTCTCAAGTTTCATTTCTTCTGTCTACTTGTGTTGTTAAGCATCATGGGGACTCTCAATTTTCACTTCTTCTGTCTACTTGTGCTGTTAAGCATCATGGGGACTTTCAGTTTTCATTTCTTCTGTCTACTTGTGTTGTTAAGCATCATGGGGACTCTCAATTTTCATTTCTTCTGTCTACTTGTGTTGTTAAGCATAATGAGGACTCTCAATTTTCATTTCTTCTGTCTACTTTTGCTGTTAAGCTTAATAGGGACTCTCAAGTTTCATTTCTTCTGTCTACTTTTGTTGTTAAGCATCATGGGGACTCTCAATTTTTGATTCTTCTGTCTACTTGTGTTGTTAAGCATCATGGGGACTCTCAGTTTTCATTTCTTTTGTCTACTTGGGCTGTTAAGCATCATGGGGACTCTCAATTTTCACTTCTTTTGTCTACTTGTGCTGCTAAGCATAATGGGGACTCTCAATTTTCACTTCTTCTGTCTACTTGTGCTGTTAAGCTTAATAGGGGCTCTCAATTTTCACTTCTTCTGTCTACTTGTGTTGTTAAGCATCATGTGGACTCTCAATTTTCACATCTTCTGTCTACTTGTGCTGTTAAGCTTAATAGGGACTCTCAAGTTTCATTTCTTCTGTCTACTTGTGTTGTTAAGCATCATGGGGACTCTCAATTTTCACTTCTTCTGTCTACTTGTGCTGTTAAGCATTATGGGGACTTTCAGTTTTCATTTCTTCTGTCTACTTGTGTTGTTAAGCATAATGAGGACTCTCAATTTTCATTTCTTCTGTCTACTTTTGCTGTTAAGCTTAATAGGGACTCTCAAGTTTCATTTCTTCTGTCTACTTTTGTTGTTAAGCATCATGGGGACTCTCAATTTTTGATTCTTCTGTCTACTTGTGTTGTTAAGCATCATGGGGACTCTCAGTTTTCATTTTTTTCTGTCTACTTGTGTTGTTAAGCATCACGGGGACTCTCAGTTTTCACATCTTCTGTCTACTTGTGCTGTTAAGCATCATTGGGACTCAGTTTTTACTTCTAAGCCAGTTGTATTTATCTGGCTAGTGTTATTCTTTGTTCTGTTCAAGATTTCTTTGATAATGTCTATCCACCTTCCTTGTAGGCGTCCCATTGCCTGTAACCAGCTCTTTTCCCATTGAAGGCTTGTGATGGTACCTTATCTGACCAGATTCTGATGAGGTGTTCATACCATTTAATGTTCTGTCTCTCTATGTACCATATAGACAGTGTTGTTCCAGCAACTTTCTAACCTTGTGTTTCTTGTCTTTTATGCTGGCATTTGCAGTTTTTCTAGGATAAGCATCATTCTCACCATTTTCATTTCTTTGTCTACTTGGGCTGTTAAGCATCATGGGGACTCACAGATTTTTCAGCTACTCACTTGTGCTGAGCATAGGCTTCAACAATCTTACACCAAGTTTTCCTGTCCTGTACCACCAGGTCAAGGTCTTTCTATGTCTATCTCCAGTTATCTTCTCCATGTCTATCTCCAGTTCTCTTCTCCATGTCTATCTACCTCCTTCTTATGTCTTGCCAGTTGTCCATGTCTATCTCCAGTTGTCATCTCCATGATTCTATCTACCAGTTGTCTGTCTCCATGTACCATATAGACAGTGTTGTTCCAGCAACTTTCTAACCTTGTGTTTCTTGTCTTTATCTCCAGTTGTATTCATTTCTCCATGTCTATCTCCAGTTTCTTGTCCTGTCTCCATGTCTATGTCTATCTCCAGTTGTCTTCTCCATGTCTATCTCCAGTTGTCTTCTCCATGTCTATCTCCAGTTGTCTTCTCCATGTCTATCTCCAGTTGTCTTCTCCATGTCTATCTCCAGTTGTATCTTCTCCATGTTTATCTTCAGTTGTCTTCTTCATGTCTATCTCCAGTTGTCTTCTCTATGTCTATCTCCAGTTGTCTCCCCCATGTCTATCTCCAGTTGTCTATTCCATGTCTATCTCCAGTTGTCTTCTCCATGTCTATCTCCAGTTGTCTTCTCCATGTCTATCTCCAGATGTCTTCTCCATGTCTATCTCCAGTTGTCTTCTCCATGTCTATCTCCAGTTGTCTTCTCCATGTCTATCTCCAGTTGTCTTCTCCATGTCTATCTCCAGTTGTCTTCTCCATGTCTATCTCCAGTTGTCTCCATGTCTATCTCCAGTTGTCTTCTCCATGTCTATCTCCAGTTGTCTTCTCCATGTCTATCTCCAGTTGTCTTCTCCATGTCTATCTCCAGTTCTCTTCTCCATGTCTATCTCCAGTTGTCTTCTCCAGTCTTCTATCTCCAGTTGTCTTCTCCATGTCTATCTCCAGTTGTCTTCTCCATGTCTATCTCCAGTTGTCTTCTCCATGTCTATCTCCAGTTGTCTTCTCCATGTCTATCTCCAGTTGTCTTCTCCATGTCTATCTCCATGTCTATCTCCAGTTGTCTTCTCCATGTCTATCTCCAGTTGTTTTCTCCATTTCTATCTCCAGTTGTCTTCTCCATGTCTATCTCCAGTTGTCTTCTCCATGTCTATCTCCAGTTGTCTTCTCCATGTCTATCTCCAGTTGTCTTCTGCATGTCTATCTCCAGTCTTCTTCTCCATGTCTATCTCCAGTTCTTTTCTCCATGTGTATTTTCAGTCTACCTCTGCTTCTTATAACCTGGAGATTCTAGAACAAGGACTGCCTTGTGATGCTGTCAAGAAGTTTCCTCAGTGTGTGTCCTTTCCATCTCCAGTGTCTTCTTCTCATCTTCTGTTCCACTGGCACTTGTCTAGTTCTTGTCATCAGTTCCACATTAGCCATCTTGTCATCAGTTCCACATTAGCCATCTTGTCATCAGTTCCACATTAGCCATCTTGTCATCAGTTCCACATTAGCCATCTTGTCATCAGTTCTACATTAGCCATCTTGTCATCAGTTCTACATTACATCTTTCAGTTCCACATTAGCCATCTTGTCATCAGTTCTACATTAGCCATCTTGTCATCAGTTCCACATTAGCCATCTTGTCATCAGTTCTACATTAGCCATCTTGTCATCAGTTCCACATTAGCCATCTTGTCATCAGTTCCACATTAGCCATCTTGTCATCAGTTCCACATTAGCCATCTTGTCATCAGTTCCACATTAGCCATCTTGTCATTCAACTTCAATCTTTCTATTCTATCCAAGCACTCATTTATGAAAGTCTGTAAGAGATATATTCACATGCTGTCATATTTTTTCCACATACTCTCGATAGTAACCATATCAGGCACTGTTAATGAAGACCTGGTATGAATATGTTATTTATCATGTCACTAAGCCTCCATGAAGATTAAACTTTTTAAGTTTTCATCATTCACTATGACTATGCTTTCTTTTAAAAATGCATCGTAATCTTCAACATCATCAACACTGTTATTTTTAATGTCTACTCTAAGATGTCGTCATTTATATCATCTTATTGTGGTCAACATCATATTGTCATCACAATAATATTGTCATCATTATAATATTGTCATCATGATAATACTGTCGTCAATTATACTGTCATCATAATAATATTGTCACTATGATAATATTGTTATCATTATAATATTGTCATCATGATAATATTGTCATCATTATAATATTGTCATCATGATTCTCATTTATAATATTGTCATCATTATAATATTGTCATCATCATAACACTGTCGTCAATATATTTCATAATATATTGTCTTCATGATAATATTGTTATCATTATAATATTGTCATCATAATAATATTGTCATAATTATAATATTGTCATCATGATAATACTGTTGTCAATCATTATAATATTGTCATCATGATAATATTGTCATAATTATAATATTGTCATCATGATAATACTGTCGTCAATATTATACTGTCATCATAATAATATTGTCACTATGATAATATTGTTATCATTATAATATTGTCATCATGATAATATTGTCACTATGATAATATTGTTATCATTATTATATTGTCATCATATAATTTAACCATCATAATAATATTGTCACTATGATAATTTTGTCAATATTAATACTGTCATCATTATAATATAATAATATTGTCACTATGATAATATTGTTATCATTATAATATTGTCATCATAATAATATTGTCATAATTATAATATTGTCATCATGATAATACTGTCGTCAATATTATACTGTCATCATAATAATATTGTCACTATGATAATATTGTCATCATTATCATTAAAACTCTAATATAGAATTCCAGTCTGAATAACTGTTTCAAAAACGTTTCCTGGCTACAAAACCTAGAAAAACAATCATCAACAGAACATTAAATCAACGTCAATAGAAGAAATGAATAAAATAACCAACCGCAACATCATGGATTAGTCAGTCGCTTGAGACTCACATTGGATGCCTACTCTACTGCCACTACCACTGCCTAACCACCACCATCATCATCATCCTCATCATCACCTACCACTTGCAAAAATTGTAACATCTTCTCCTCCATGTGTCTCTGATGTCATGGGAACTGCCGACTGAAACACGTAACTTTTGTTAGCTGAAATAGAAAGACAAAAAATGTTAGTGGTTACAGGAAGACAAAAATGGTTTAACTGTAAACAATACAGTATTAAACGTTAGAAGATATATAAAAAACTGTTAGCTGAAACAATGTAGTAATAAATATATTAGCACAAACATTAGCTGTAACAATACAAATGTTAGCAGATAGAAAAAACTATTAAAAACTATAGGAGGTAATACAGTATACAAATGAATTTAGCAGCAGTATACAAAAAAACTGTTGACTGTAACAACAGAAATGTTAGCAGATACACAAAAACTGTTAACTGTAACAACATAAATGTTAGCAGATACACAAAAAACTGTTGACTGTAACAACACAAAAAGTTAGCATGTTAGCAAAAAACTGTACTGTAAAACACAACACCACACAATGTTAGCAAAACCAAAAAAATGTTAACTGTAACAAACACAAAATGTTAGCAGATACACAAAAAAACTGTAACTGTAACAACACAAATGTTAACTGTAAGCAATGTTACACAAAAACTGTTAACTGTAACAACACAAATGTTAGCAGATACACAAAAACTGTTAACTGTAACAACACAAAATGTTAGCAGATACACAAAAACTGTTAACTGTAACACTGCCGTAACAAATATTAGCAAGATACACAGGGGGATCATTTCTCAGGCACCCGGGGCAGATCATTTCTTTGCCCCCCCCGCCTTTTCACATAAAACATCAGAAAAAAATTTATACTTGCAAGTAGATTTTATTAACAGCACAATATTCTCATGCTAACATCCAATGACACCCCTCTGTTGCATAGAGATTTATGATCAATAAATTTTCTATATTCTTTTCTTTTCTACCCGTGTCCTCTACTTTATTATCGCTCTTTTATCCTTTTCCTGTTTTTTCGCATTCGTTCGTTTGCAAAAAAAATTTACTTTCCCATTCTGACTACCGTTTCTTTTCTCATTTAAAACGCATTCTGCCTGAGTTAACGTAAGTGTTAAGACGAGAAGGGGAGGCTATTTTGGCTTTTGGAAATAGCGCGCATCCTTTGTCTGTTTAAGATATATCTACCCGAGAAAGTTTTAGAATAGTCATTCATACTCCTAAATCTGCAGTAGACAGATCACTCGTGCTAGAAAATATCTTGTATATTGCAAAGTTCTGAGTTTCTTAGCAACATGTTGCCGAGTTCTAGACTACCATTATATTGAAGGATTCTAGTCGTGGTATTTAATTTGTAGTTCTGTGTGGAGGTAAATAAATATATATATATATATATATATATATATATATATATATATATATATATATATATATATATATATATATATATATATATATATATATATATATATATATATATATATATATAGTAGAATTGAGTGATTAAGTGTTAAATCGCCTATTATATTTCACTAGTTTCTTTTGTGCAGAGAGAATTAAATATAAGTCTGTTATATTCTCTATCTGACGTGTTTCAGTGGAAAGCAGAATAAATTATAATTTCTAGCTTTAAAAACTCATGCAGCTATAAAATAATTCAATTTAACTGCTTAGTCGAGAATATTGTAAAACTAACTTATAACTGCACAGATTCATCACTGAGTATTGACGAAATACATATGTATTTCTAATTCATGATGATTGATTTTATGAATATAACTTATTTCACGGGAAGGTTTTAAACGATAAGTCAAGCCTCCGCTTGCAGTTGATAATGCAAGTTATATCCCAGTACATAGTATGTATAGTATTTTATATGTTGTTTTTCTTTATTCGGTAACTGGGGTGACCCAACTTTGCCAGCGTTTGAGTACCATTGAGAGAAGAAACATTTTTATCTTTAACCACGTGGGTTTACAAGTTAACACCTGTCTGAAAGTGCGCGTGTCTCCATAAATAGACAGAGTACAACTCTCACTAACGGTTTTATTAAAGACTAAATGCTTATACTGTGCCTTTGAGCCAGATAATATTTCTTCACAAACTCCCAAGTACATTTTCAGCCTTTGTGGCAAGTAAGATATTATAAATCAATAACTTTTCCGACACTGTTGACAAGTGGTGGTGTGACCAACTAAATTCCTATACTGAGATAAGGCACCCGACCTGACAGTCCTCATTACTAGAAACCTAAGCTATTGACACTGTGCTCGCTGTTAACGTTCGTGCCTGGAACATTTTAATGGGACAGAACCAGATATCCTAAAATAAGTAGAACCAAGATAACGTTCCCTGAAGCAGTGAATTCAACCCATCTTTTTGGAACTGGGGTTGTCTTGGCCACGGCTACCATTGAAGATTCTGTATATGCATGTCCCAAAAATTGTGTTTCCAGAAGTTGCTACCAAAGCTGTAAGTACGCATGAAAGCACGTGATCACGGCTGAATGAATAGAGAGAATGCAGGACTGAGTGATTCCTTTATTGTTGTATTTTGGCACCCATTTTTGCTGTTTACAATTTCTTTTATGCAAGTTTTGTTGCTAACAATTTTTCCCTTAGGATAGATCATACTACTATCAAAGTCTGTTTATACCTTTTAAAAGGGAAAATCATTAGACTACAGCAGATGTATCCGTGACTCTTTGGGGCTATCATCTTTTCTTCTAACAGAACTGTGGGCTAAACATCGAGGGAAAGGATCATACTGTGGGTCTATCATTTCTTGTAGAAATTCATTGACTTTATGAATATATTTGTATATGCTTTTGATGTAATTTTATGTGTTGTGATGGAACTTTAGTCTGATAATTAAAAATTCAATTAAACTTACTCCAGTGTGGCGGTCAGATCGTACCCAAATATCTATATAATCATTGTTATTGTTTTCCCACGTCTGTGTGTCTAACTGTCGTCACATGTGTGTGTGCACGTGAGTGGGTGTCCATAAAGTCTCTTTACAATTTTATTACAAAGGCAATTGATGAGATAGCTTAATCAGATTTGTTCTATGTACTCAGTTTGAAAGGTTGCCACATCACTAAAACAAACTCGGGTGAGGAACGTTTCATCCTCAGAAATTCATTCCAGTATGTTAACTGCAAACTCTTTTCGTCTTGGTTTATCATTTGGTTCGAGTGCCTGTAAGAGCTGCACTTTGTAAGCGTACAATCGCAAGTTCTTGTGTAGGACTTTGTGCACTGTTGAACGTGGTAGCTCTAACTGTCTGGCAGCAGTACGGATTGGACTTTGTGGGAGAATGATAAAAGGCTTGTCTTACACGCTCGATGTTTTCCTCAGATGTTTCTTGGTCGTCCACTCCTCCCTTTATCCAACACTGTCCCTGTCTTCATAAATTCTTGTGTTATAGGCACGAATTGACGGACGTGATGGTGGATCTCTTCCAGTACTTAGTTTCCGTAGTTTCACTGAAGCGATTAACTGTCTTCCCTTGCACGTTTGAGGCCGCCTTACCTCGAAAACTCTCCCTTCTGTTATGGTTCTTCTTCTGCATCCTCACAACGGAGGTTGGGTTGTTCTGCCTTTTTATGTGGCCAAAGTATTTTAGCTGCCGAACTTTGACCTCCCTCATTTGTTCTCTTTTCATACCTAGATTTTCTAGGACCTCCTTATTTGTTTTCATCTCTTTCCATGAGATACGCCCCATTCTTCTATATATCCACATTTCAAGAGCCTCAATTCTTTCTTCCAAATGCTTATTCATCGTCCATGTTTCTGCACCATACAGAAATGAAGAATATATATAACACTTTATGATTCTCAGTTTTAATTTTGTGAATAACTGTTTGGATGTCAGTATATGTTTCATGTTGTTGAATGTAGCTTTGGCCATTCCTATTCTCTTCTTGATTTCTGTTTCACATCTGCCATCTTCTGTTATTATATGACCAAGATATACGTAGCTCTTGACTTGTTCCAGGATTTTCCCATTTACGCTTATCTTTAATGTGGGTTTATCGTCTGTTTTGCTAATTATCATAGTTTTTGTTTTCTCAGATTTAATGTCGAGTCCATATTCATGACTTATACTGTTCACTTGCTTCACTAGTTCTTGTAACTCCTGTTCGCTTTCAGCTAACAACACGGTATCATCTGCATATCTAAGGTTGTTTATTGATCTTCCACTGATGTTCAGTCCTGGTATTTCCTGTATCTGTTTGAAAATTTTTTTCAGTGTATAAATTAAATAGGCAGGGGGACAGCACACAACCTTGTCTGACACCTCTTTTTTATGTCTATGTATGGTGAATAATTCCTTCCCGATCTTACTGTGGCAGTTTGCTCCCAATAAAGGTTACTGAGTATTCTTATATCTTTTCCATCAATACCTATGTCTTTGAGGCATTCAATTATTTTCTCATGATGGATTCTGTCAAAAGCCTTCTTATAGTCAATGAAGCACATATACATACTTTTTTGGACCTCTGTATATTTTTCTGCTAATCTTCTTAGGCAAAATATTGCCTCTCTTGTTCCACTGTTCCGTCTAAAACCAAACTGTTCTTCTTGGATTTCGCTGTCTACTTTACTTTTTATTCTTTCCTGTATGATTTTGAGCAGTATCTTAATTGCATGACTCATCAGGCTGATTGTTCTGAAGTCTGAACATTCTGTTGCATTTGGTTTTTTGGGCAATGTTTTAAAAACTGATGTCTTCATGTCGTGTGGTAAATATCCTGTATTTTATATATCGTTGCAGATTGCTGTGATTGTATCTTATACCAAAGCTCTCCAGAGCTTTCTATCATTTCAATGTTTATGTTATCCATGCCTGCTGATCTTCCTTTTTGTATCANATGAATGGCATTCTCTACTTCTGATCTGAGAATGTTTGGGGCCTTCATTAGAATCTGGTGATGGTTTTTTACCTCTGTTGTCCTCGAATAGTTCTTTTACGTATCTGCCCATCTGTTTGATATGTCTTTCTCATCAAGTAATATTACACCATTTTTGTTCTTGATACAGCTTCCTCCTTGTGCAAACCGCGACCGATTTGATAATTTCTTTATTTCTTCATGCATATCTCTTGTCATGTGCTTCGCTTCCAAGTCTTCTATTTCCTTACATTTTGTTTCTATCCACCGTTCTTCTTGTGCTCTCTCTACACATAGTACGTATGTCATTGTCTATTGTTTTATATTCTGGAGTATTTTTTGCTTTCTTTCTTTCTGCCATTTTATTCAAGATGTCATCTGTCATCCAAATTTGATTTTTCTTAGACTCCTTTTTTAGGTAAATTTGCATTTGCTGATTGTATGCTTGTTTTTAAGCATTCCCATTTTTGCGGTTGCTTTTTCTTCTGGGTTTTCTCTTCTATACTGCTCCATGCTTTCTGTCAATAACTGTTGATATTTAATTTTTGACGTCGATTAAATATTTCTGTTTTATATCTGGTTGTTTCAGCGCTGATATTTCTATCTGGGGTTCCAATCCTGTCTCTTCTGTTTCCTGCTCTTTTCAGCTTTATATTTACGATTATGTCAGCTCGTTAGAAAAAAAAGCCTAACATTAAACTTTATCCACATAGTACCATCCGGACGTAGGTTTGCATTAAATATAATCAAAAACAAAATAGTTAGCGTTTCTATTTCCTATTTCAAATAAAAAAATAACCATAACATATGCTTAATAACATTCTAATCAAAACATAATTTAAAATAAAAAAAACTTTTCATATTTAAATAACAATACATAGAAGAGAGTATCAGAGCAGAGACACACGATATCGCCCCCGCTCTATCCCACTCCCACTATTATAAAACTTTTCCTAAATTCCCTCACCAAAATCACCCAGACACGTCCGCTACCACCTCCCTCGCCATGAGATCTACTCAGTCTGACAATCCCCCCCTATCCCCAACTTGCCTCCGCACCTCCCACAAGATAGGTAAGAGATAGATACAGTCAAGAGAAGAGATAGGTACTAGAGCAGACATAGAGATTAATATTATATCCCATATATCCTATCCCCTCACACCACTCCCCTCGCAGTCCTCAATACCTGGCTCCTCCAACTCCCAACTCACACATCATCTGCAGTTGAGGTATGTGTCCTCTTTATTCTCTACCGCAGATAGTCAGTTCTCCGCCCGCACCCTCTCCCGCCGTGTAGTAAACATTTCCGCTCTCTGATTTGGATCACTGAATGTGATTGTTGTTTGCATCCTATCATCCGCAGACTCGTCCCTGTGTTTTTGCTAGCTTAGTATCCTATTGTACCATGTGCACATCTTGTCATGTTTACTCGTGCTCCGCTATCTCACTACGCACCACTCACACGCTAAAGAAGTCATAGTTCCCCCTGCTGTTCGCGCAGGGATTCCTCATCTCGCGGTCTCATCTAATTATATAATGGTCCCGATGCACTCTCCTACGTATAGAGAGATGTATAGTAACTTCTCTGTTTCATATGGTTATAGCCACCTACCTTTTCCTGTTTCACTGTTTCTTGCGATCACTCCTTCTTGTACCCGCGTCCGTGATACGCTATCTGGGACGACGAGTATAGAGTATTAACAATTCACCTCTTCATTGTCTGGAGACACCCCTACAAAGCTCGCTTGTGTTGGTCTTACACTCCGACCTTGAACCACCAACAATAAAAAATCAAGTCCAATGTCTTCCTGCGAATACACGTCCTAATATGTATTGACTAAATTGCACTGACGTCTGCCTCTCTTGGTTGCTCGCAGAGTACTAATACTGTCATTTTTATTGTTTAGTTATCGTAAAAAGTAGATGTGGCAATATAGTACTCTGCGCGAGCTGATAGTTGTCTATTTTCTTATTTATTCGATGATAGACTTGGCTAACTTGATGTATTCTAGTGATGCTTATATGCGTGGATTCACCGCATTGCACTTATCCTACTCTGTTAGTACTAAGACTATGGGCTGACATCGATGGAACAGGCCTAATGTGACTACGATGTATTAACAGTAGCCGCTTAGAACAAGCTAATATATTTTTTTGTGTAGAAGTGATATAGAATACTGTATAAAACTGGTAATATAAAATGTAAGATAAAGACCCTAGTATAGTAATGTCATTGTTCAATAGAAGCAAATACGAACCTACGTATCATGTATTAACGTCAGCTGTACGCTAAGCTGTGTATTCATAACTCTCTGCAGTGCAACTCTCAATTGCTCCTCTAGAGTTGGTATGTATCGTCGCGCCCGTGTGATGACTTAGCTGGACCAGTCTTAGAGGTATGTAGACATCCCCAGATCATCGACTCTATGTGTCATGTGTCAGCCGCCTCATATAGAAGAAGATTACACCATTGAAGACGTAAGAAGCTAATTTTGTGACTTCTAACGATAGTTTTTTAGTTTAGACTACCCACTTTATTGCATTTTTTAATTTTTATTTTTTTTTTTTTATTTTTTTTTTTTTTTTTTTTTTTTTCTATTATTTTGTATATATCAGGATTTATCTCCTGCTGCACATAGAGTATGTCCAGAAATCTAATCGATATAGGGACTATCTCGTAAACTAACAAAAATTTGCTATTAAGACAGTAGTAGACTGTCTCGCTTTTAACTGATAGTATTTATAGATCTGTTAAGAGCACCGCGCATCACTCAAATCTATCTGAATCATTCCCCCGTCTTGTGTGTATACTGAAAAGACCTCTTCTGACCTAAGGCAATCGTGGCTCCCCTTGCACGCCAGAGCCCCCCTAAACGCACCGTGTTGCTATCTATAGTATCAGTTGACACGTACTATCCTAGTAAACATCTCTGCCGGAAGATTCGATAGATCTATAGGACAAAACCTGTCCGCTGATGGCATTACTCACACTGATTCGTAGTATGTAATTTAAGAGTATGCCGGTGAGTATGGCGAACAGGGTAGTAGTAGCAACCATATTATGAGGCGAGCACTCAATATCTCTGGATGTGACCGTATCATTTGCCTCGTATTAACTCTAAAAAGGAAACGAAACCTTAACCCACAAAACAAATAGATTGAAAAGTTTTTACTTTTGCCCAGCAAGGACATGTCTACTACATGTAGGACCCTTAATACCTTTGAGAATGATAGTTGTCACTTCCTCAGTCCCGTCATCCGGTCAATTCTAGGCTAACTACACTCGTGTTGTCAGAACTACATTCCGCTAAAGATTCGGTTGATTAGATAATTGCGGGTAAGTTTTGTGTCATTTTAGTTATGTCTTAATTCTTGTGACTAGCATACGCAAGTAGTATCTATGTCAACTATTGATGTCTACTCTTGATGACGTTGCTGCTCGCTATTGAATGTCAGACTATAATAGAATATGGCCTCAATAGTTGTGCTGTAAATGTCTCTGCTCTCGCCATTTGTTAGTCTTGTTTATGCGCAGCATAATGTCGCTCACTAGCGTCCTAGTCGTTTACTACTTGTTTTTACACTTGTCAGTCGTATTAGTAATATTGATCTTTGGAGATTTAGTTTTGACTAGTGTATCCTTTGTATGTAATTTATTGTATAGCTACATCGCAAAGCCATGTCTTCTTATGTCATATGTGTCTAGCACTCTCAGGGACGTTGACAGGTCGGTATGGACCGATTTTTCTACGTGTATCACTGTGTATACGTAATCAAATCTGAGACTGCCACAACTTAGATAGCGCGCTCATAGCGATGCGAGTGTATAAGTGTGTTTTATAAATTCCTCACGTTAGTCCATGAGAAACTTACAAGTTGAGTGCTCTCGATGATGGCTGCGCTCACGCGCATGTCAAAGATCATGTTGTCTATCGGTCACGCCTTCAATTTGGTTGTTGTCTTTACTCGTCGTTTATTTATGTCTGTGGTGTGGTTAGATACAGCGTTGTGTGTGCATATTCTGTCTGATTTGAATAGGTTGACTCAAGACTCTAGTCTAGTGTGTATACTATTGTTGAATTTTCCTTATTGGTCATAGGATGTGAATACGGCACAGGATCCGCTCTTGACCGTAGTCATGTACATATCAGAAGGGACGATCAACAGTAGATAATAGTGATATTGTACATGGCAACTAGCCCAAGTGTCCACTACGAGACCTCGATACCTATAAGTACACTACGCCAAGTCCACTGCACATCAGTAATATCAGACCGACTCTAGAGATACCGGCTTAATGACTGAGCAGAGTCGTACTATGATTCATCGTCTAATGTCCGTTTACATTGTGATCTCTCTATATGATGCACTTAATGATGAATCAGTGTCCTATGGTATTATACAGTCTACTTCTAGCTATACCTGGCACGAGCCCTAGACATGTGTACCGTCTCACTGGCGTACTCTCACTTCGATGCAATCACGCTAGGACTGGATCTGTAGCGTATTGTGAACATCGTCATCATCGTCTCGCGATATCGATCTGAGATCCGCACGACTCCTATAGTTCTTCTGCAGCCCATGTCCCTCTCTCTCGATGTTGTATCTCTGAAGGTAGAAAAACCTCCTAGATCGTAGTGCTCTGTACTTGTGTATTTCGTTCTTCGTCAGCATCTACCTCGGTCTTAGTGCACTGTCCATGCCGTCATCATCTAAATGATGATACACTCTAATTCAGAATGGTGACCTCCCTATACATAACCAATACAAAAAAAAACACCAAACAAAAAAACAATAACTTTCCTTATGTGTACTCATTGGTTAAGACTCCTCTGAGATTGAGAAGGTCTAGCAAAACTGTCTCGTCATATAATATACTCAGTGCCTCCTGTGTCCCCCCCTCCCACCCCCCCCCCCACCGCCGCCCCCCCCCACACCCACATATCCAGAGTGATAGACTTTATAATAATAACCAACTAACATGATAATAGAAGCGTAATACTATGAGATTTAACGTCTGTGCCTGAAGCTCGTATTCTCTAAGCTTAATGACCCGATCTGCCTGTCCCCTATGTCCACCCGTCACGTACGCTCTCCAATCTAGAACTCGATCGATTTATGTATAAGATAGGATCAGTTAATGTATAAGAGTTATTTTCCTCTCCCCATCCTCGTTCCTCTCTGCACATAATGGTCTTATGTGAATCTAAGCACCTGTCTTACACTCTCCATTACCAATTGCTCTTCATGGTCTGTGTCTTCTTCTTGTATGTTACACTTGCCTTTTAGTTGTGCGTTAGCTTTAGCAGACGGTCAGTGTGTTTTTTGTTATATATCATTATCTTGTATTTATCGTATGTCCCTGATCTCTCGTGGAAAACATAAATAAAATCGTTATAGACTAATTTTCTCAACTCATCCGTCAACTGTCTCCAGCCTAAGTCCTCCTCGCCATCTTTACAAATATTTTATATGTACCAATAGAACACAATGTTAACTATATCTTCGACTGTTGACAATATACATGGCGCTCGCCCAAAGTCTTGTGATAGTGTACGTGCTTGTATGTAGAGAACCGATCGTTTCGCGGGTACTGTGGGGCACTCACACTTTAATTGGAGTCCTCTCTATCTATAACACCTCTCACACAGAAACAGATAGTATCTAGATAGATGGTAATCTATCAAAATACTGCTATATCCCCCTCTAATACATTAAGATTGCTCACACCACATGCGATCTAGTGATCATGTGATATCACTAGAAAACAATGCTATCACCCCAAGTTAAAAAGCTAATTACCAAAGATATATAGATGTGACTCACCACTCCCGCCCCCTCGGGAGAAGAATAATACACAGATAGGACAGACAGACTAACCTAACCCCACACATGAGATAAGAACTCAGTTCATCTATACTCTGAAAGAAATAATTAAGAGAGAAGATTAGAGAGAAGAGAGACTTGTTGATCTAACTGACAAGACTATAGAAAGATAATAATAATCTCACCATGGTCTATCGAGTCGCTCTTGTTGAAGAAGATTGTCTCTGTCATAGTGTTAATAAGAAAGTATTAGCTAGGTGAATGGTAGAACATAGTGTACTAATGTTACCTGTGACATTCTATAGATTGCACCATTACAAGCGCAGACTTAAATTACATTTTTGATGAGGTCTCGTCTAATGTAACCGCTCCGCTCGCGTAATTTATTGACGAGCAGAGTGCATTAGTAAGTTGACACTACAAAAATTGATGGACAACCTAACAGAGATAGTACTACGTGCGAGTAGAAAATAGAATGGGCAATTTCGAATACTATAACGCTCCTTTAGCCCCACTTACATATGTGCATGTCGTCTATCCTGAACGTGTATAGACATGATACCGAATGTCATAGTAACAATGTTACTACTTGTATGCTACTATTTATTATCATCCATGCTCTTGTACCCTGTGTGTAGAATGTAATAGCAGTTTCATGTGAGATGATAGAGAAGAAACAAGTGAATCCATGATATGTAAATCGTACTCAGTGTTCCAATCTCATCCACCCCCAACCCCACCCACACCTCACTCCCTCCCAACCCCCCCATTGTGTGTGTGTGTGTGCTGTAGCTCGCGCGCAGCGCTTTGATGTCTCCTAATCGATGCATTATCCAGTGTACTGTTGTGCTATGTCTACATCTATTCCGCTTATAGCCTATTCTCTCGTTCTCCATCTTGACGCTTTTATTTGTCTGCACTTTTCTACTGGATAACTCTATGATATTTTGTCCGCACTCATATCACGCCGCGCTGCTCTTGCATAATAGTTCTACTGATTCTAAGTAGACAAGTTTCGCGGTGAATCCTATAGAGTGATTGTGACGATATATACTAGGACTATGAGATCTCATCCGTAGTCTTCTTGATCCTGATGTAATTCTTATAGGCTAACATATTCAGTAGTCTCTGCATAACATGTCATAGTGACAGCTGCCGTCCGGTAAATCGCAATTATCGGTACATTATAATCTCTTAGAGTTACCTCACAAAGTGAAGTACATACCCCCACCCCCCCTACAAGTGCCTAAAACTAAGTAGTCCGAGAGCTTAGTCTCGTCATGATTTTGACATTATCATGATTGAGTGACTTTAATGCATAATTGTTCCAGTGATCTAGTCGATGATACGAATTAGTTATAAGTCGACATTAGATGCAATCAGAAAGGAACAATAACTCTTACTGTTCCCTCTTACTATCCACGCATAAGAGCGTACTGACACTGTACGATACAAACCACAATTCAAAATACCTTCACCAACCACCCCACCCGTTGCATATCAGAATCCTACTCCCTCCAACTCCAGCTCAGACCATATCCCCCCCCCTAAGTGACTTTCCACCACTATTCCTCGGCCCTCGTCATTCTGTCTTAGTTGTTGTCCTCTCATACCAATTCTCCGCCTGAGCCCTGCCCCCAGAGCCCCCCGCCCATCTGCGGTTATTATAATGTTTTTAATTTGAAGGCCCATGGTTAGTAGTTCCTTGATAGTTGTTAAGTTTAAGGAATGGCAATGTTGTATTATTCGCGTCAATAGGATTACGTGTGACAACGCATTTCAGCACGATATTTTCTATAGGAGCCAGGTACTGAATTTTGAGTTCATGGAGAACTCGAATTGGTGTTGGATGATTGAATATCTGGCAAGTTTCTGGCTTGTTTTGATTCGATGACGCCAGGTTGTTACAGCCGTTGGTCCGTTCGGTATGGTGATGGGGGTAGCACCAAGCAAAAACTTTTCAGTTTGGTTATTGCCCAGATTCACAGATAAAAGTTCTTTGTCGACTGTTGAATACTTGTTTCTGAGGCTTCAGTTTCTTGAAATGTATAACGTAGGTGGAGAATGCCATCATGGTTCGGGAGCAGGCATGCACCAGGCCGTAGTTACTTCATCTGTTCGTTATCGAAAAATATTGTGGAAGCATCGGGGAAGTCTTTAAAATTGGTTATGCGGAGAAATACAATTTATAAATTTTGTTGAAATGTTTCATTGCCAATGTTACCTGTCCATGTCACCTTCACCCGGCATTTCTTTTTTTAAACAATGAAAGACAATACAGCACGTGATGGATGACCAAGTTTGGGTATGAAATCTACTGTTAATATTGAACAAGTCCTTAAAAAAACTCCTAACCTGTTTTCTTCGTTGATGAACCGGCTATGTTTAGGGAATTTGTGGAGGACTGTACTTACGGTAACGTTCGGATATATCCCGATCCAATGATATGTCCCAAAAAGGTTATCTCATTACACGCGATTTGCACCTTTGTAGGTTTAGCAGTTAGATGATAATTCCTTAGAGTGTCGAAAACATATCTAAGTCCCGAAACATGTTCCTCAACGACGAACTAAACAAGCATATGTCGTCAATATATGTAATAACGTCTGGTCTACCTGATAAAATTTGTCGCATCAGGCGAATGAAGGTAGCTGGCGCATTAACAAGCCCAAAAGGCATCACATTCCACTGGTATAGACCTTGTGGAGTGGAAAATGCGGTGTAGTACTTAGCCTTTTCGGTCAGTGGTATCTGCCACAATAAACCTTTTAGTTAAGTCTATTCTTACTAAATATTGTTGCGTTGGATAGGACGTGGTAGTAAGTAGTCAATAAGTGGATGTGGGTTGCTGTAAACTATTAGTTATAAGCATTTAATTTTCTATAATCAACACATAGTCTGATGTTATTGTCCTTCTTCCGGACAATCACTAATGGAGAAGAGAATGGCGAATTACTAGTCTCAATGATTCCCAGAGACAACATCAGTTCAAGTTCCTTAGTAGTTTTAGCAAGGAAATGTAAAGGAACAGAATAGGGATGTACACGAATAGGTGTATCATCATTGAGAGTAATGTCATGACTGATAGCCGATGTGCGACCCGGGACGTCGGTCAACACATCTGGAGAAGATTGTAATAGATTAGCAATCTGTAGACGCTGTTGCGGTGTAACCGTTGAAGAGATGGTTACATCCCGCCAAGATTCAGTAGGTTGAACTACTGGTACGGGTAACGGTAACTGTACCTCAGGAAAAGAAGATTCTTCTTCCTGGATGACAGATAAGTTAGAATAATGACAAGTGGATACTGTGTTGTCATCTAGTTCATGAAAAATTGACTGTAAGTGTTCAGGACGTGTATGAAATTGCTTGAGCATGTTAATATGAAATATCTTTTTGTGTCCCTTGATATCTAAGACGTATAAGAATAAATGACCAATAAGGGAACTATAGAATAGCAAATGACCTTCCTGACTAGACCGGCTGAGTCATCAAGAAATAAGACAAAAGGGTGAGCGTACACCATTATCTGCGTGGCGCAGAATCAGGTAGTAATTGTAAGTTTAGATAATCTATATTGATAGAAAATAAACACCATTTATCCACGCTCGATTTTACCCAACGAGCGTCTCGATTTGTTTACGAAATCTAACCATCGCCTGTCTATTCTGCCCAGTGCATGATGGCAGAAAGATGAACAAACTCTAACGTTTGTCTGTATAATCAAAAAAATTTCTACAGTGCCTGCCAGGTAGTAATCCTGCGGCCAGATTTCATTCGCACTAACCAAACTGTGCGAGGAATACGCACTTTTCCCAATATTTGTAGTATCATTGTCACGAAATAGTGGACAATGACTTGATATGTATTCTTTGTCAAAGAATTAACCTTCCCTTTTCAACATTCGACATTGTCTTTCTGTTTGGAATGTCGTATCATCCTGACTGGACTGAGGAAGATACCTATCATCACCAAAGGTATTAAGTTTCCTACATGTCGTAGACATGGCATTGCTGAGCAAAGTAAAAACTTTTTCATCATAATTATTTGTGTTAACTTTATGTTTCCTTTTAAGTCCAGCATTATTATTTAAACCTAAATTCTTCCTCATAATATTTTTATCAATGTTGACAACGTCAACAGTTTTTATTAGGATCAGTTTATATCCTTAGTATGTTGTCCAATAGATCTATCATCTTCATCCAATTTCCAGGAATAGTACTGAGAGGTTGAAGTTGAAACTGCTGTGCCACATGTATTTAATGTTTGTTGGCACGAAGTGTAGCCACTCCAAATCAACAACAGCGTTAGCGTTCTAAAAGAATGCAAATTTTTTTTTTTCCCCCAATCATTAATTTCCTGTTGGGAACAATCCTTAATACCATGGATGCCCGCCCAACAACATATATCTGCAAGGTTGGAGATTCTGAAGCATGCATACTTTTACGTTCCCTGTGAAGAAAGGAGTGTTAACATGAATAATAGCTGTGGGGTAAAACTCTTGTTCCACCAAAAGTCATGCAACGGACATATTCCCCCGTTGCACAGCTAGGATGTACCAGCGACTGTCGTACACCAATCGTTGTGGATCCCGAATCCCTCAACACTGAGACGACGGATCCATTAACTAATCCTCTGTTAAAAATTAGTAGGCCTGTTCCATCGTTGACTGCAAGACCTACCTGTGGTATAATATGTCCGCAGTTAAGCACTGTTTCTTTCGCCTTCTGAAAAATAAGATTGCATTGCTGGCAACTATTTGCCACATTATAATTAATAGCAAAACATGCAGCAGAAGACTGGGTTGTATTATTGTCAAGTGGGATCTGAGCTATAGGGGTAGTATTATTTGTAACTGCCGCCCCTGTATTATGGTTGTAATGAGATGATCCCCGAGAATGAGATCGATTCCGAGTATAATTGTTAGAATTATCTCGTCGTCCTCTATAGTAACTATTATCTCGATGTCTCGAGCCATGATTATTACCATTCCAGTTATTATTATTATTGGGAGTATGTGATCGATTATAATTAGTGTTGTGTTGACCATTGTGGTAGTTTGTTTGAGGTGAATAATTTCTATCTCGTGATCTACCTCTGTTGAACTCATTTTTATTGTTGAAATCATTATTATGTCCCTTCTGAAAGTTAACATTGTGATTTCTTTGGAACCTGCTTCTGTCTACACTGTGATGTCTTTGTTTGTTATTGTGATTGTAGGCCATATTAGACGCCACAGGTAGAGGTTCTCTTAATGAGGAGTTAGAAATGGTTGCATTCGGGTGTGCCGAACAGTAGTTTAAAGAAATTTTTTCTAACTCGTCCATAGTACCTGGTTTACGCTCCTGCAAATATGCAAAAAATGGCTGGCTAACCGAAGATAATACCTTATCCCGTAGTAGTAAATCAACTAATTTGTCGTATGATTTGTTGACTTCTGCCAGTTCAACCCATCTATTAAATGTATTGCGTATATTCGCAATGAATCCAGCAAAATCCCTTGGAGATTCAGGTAAAATTCCCTTAAATTTCAACCTACAGTGTTCCTCGTCCAGGTGAAAACCTTCGTAAAAGCAAGGACTTAATAGCACCGTAGTTATTTGCTATTAATGGGTCAGCATTTTGAGAAGCTGTCAATGGTTCTCCAACCAAGAATTCATTTAACTTGAGTACCCATGACTCTTCAGGCAAATGGTTAGATTTGCAAGTCTGTTCAAAACGTGCCAGGAACGATGAAAGGTCGTCCACGTTCAAGTTGAGAATGGGTAATTTAAAGTTGTAGAAATGTTTAGGTTGGCTGGCTGATGATCCATTTTGTGCGTTATTATTCTGGTTTGCATCAGCATTTTTGTGCTTGTAATCTTGCTGTCTCCAATTTAATACGCGCCAATTCCATTTCTTGTTGTAAAATAATTTTCCTCTCGTTTCAATTTATTCTCTTCTTTCCTGTCTCGAGATTGTTCTTTGCTCTTCTCTTTCACGTTGAGCAATCTCTCTCAGTCTATTTTCCTTGTCAATTTGCTTCATCTCAAGTTCTGCTTCCTCTTTCTTTAATGCAGCTTTTTTCTCTTCTTCTTTTCTTTCATATTTTTCCAGTTCTGATTCAGCAAACTGACGAAGTTCTTGAGATTTATAACCATATTCCCGGCCAATTTTAACGAAATGGTCTATAGTAAGCATTTTGACTTTTATCTGTAAGTAATTATTGATAATTACTGATTAAAATAGTCAATAGTAGCTTCAGAGTAATTATAATACTTACTCAACTTAGAAATATTCAATATAAGTAATCACAAGAATTGTTACGGTATATGATATTAACGCCGTCTGCTAAAGGTTACCAGACGTGCAATTGTAAAGGTTAAGACATTTAATATATTGCGATAGATGTTTCAATTACTGAACGCTTCATACACGATCGATTATGACGTGTATAGCGTTGTTTAGGACACAGTCGGTAACTACGAAAACGCTACCCTTTTGTACTTGACCGCCAAGCTGAATAGCTGCGTTTTCTAAACCTTCCAATTCGATGGCATGATATAGCCATTTATATGTGTATTTTTGATGGACCAGGGTCAGTCCTAGAACTCGATATGAGAAGGAAATATATGGAGGTTAGTACTTAACTAGAATTCTCAGAAGGAGAAGAATAATCGTCAAAGTCGTATGAATATACTCAGACTCGCAGTCTCACTGTCGGCAGGTAGCCATGTCTATCTGCTCGTGCATATAGCTGTGATGTTCTGACGACAATTACTGCTCTGTATCCTTAAACGGACATTGACACGTAAAACAGCAGTCTAACGCTATTGATTAATTTATGCATTACTTCTATGGACTTATGTTCCTAGTCCTATTGGAATTGATCATCATGTATGTATCACTGTGAATAACTGTATGGCCTCAATGAACCGCCTTATGACGTCAATGGAATTACAAGTTCAATATAATTGCAACTTTCAAATGTTTGCTCACACAATTTTCTACCCCACCCACCCCGCATTCGCGTAAAAGCAACACCAATTGGACACGATGAAAATCTTGAATGAAACCATATAAGAACTCAACTAACATGGCCAGAATTTATAACCACTTTATTGACATTATATGGAACACTGTTGTCAAATTGAATGTTCCAGAACAACAGAGAAGATCGCCTTCAACAGATGGTGGCCAGTGTGGGGAACGAACCCACGACATTCGCGTTATCAGCACGAGCAGATAGACATGGCTACCTGCCGACAGTGAGACTGCGAGTCTGAATATATTCATACAAATTTGACGATTATTCTTCTCCTTCTGAGAATTCTAGTTAAATACTAACCTCCATAAATTTCCCTCTCATATAGAGTTCTAGGACTGACCCTGGTCCATCAAAAATACACATATAAATGGCTATAATCATGCCATCGAATTGGAAGGTTAGAAAACGCAGCTATTTCAGCTTGGCGCGTCAAGTACGAAAAAGGGTAGCGTTTCTTAGTTACCCGACTGTGTCCTAAACAACGCTATACACGTCAATAATCGATCGTGTATGAAGCGTTCAGTAATTGAAACATCTATCGCAATATATTAAATGTCTTAACCTTTACAATTGCACGTCTGGTAACCTTTAGCAGACGGCGTTAATATCATATACCGTAACAGTCCAATGAGTAGTTTAGTAAGTTTTTTTTTCTTTTTTTTTTTAATGATTTGTTAGTTTTTGTTGCTTAATTTTCTATTTGATTGAATTTTTGTTCTGAAGTACTACACCTTATATATTTTTCCTTTGTTTTATGTATATATCTTGTGAGTATTGATTGGGCATCTCCTGGGGCATCTATACTTAAAACCTTATCACCTGTCATGTTTATATTGTGATTTCTATAGTAAGTTGTTAATTCAAGCCTTTGTTGTTCGTACTTTTTGCGGTGGATCAGGTAGTGGTGAATGTCATTTTCTTCCTGACATTCTTGGCAGTGTGGTTCCTCTATCATAAAGTATGCTGCACCGAAGCGGTGACGCCACAGTTTTTTGTTCGATGGTATCTTTAATTCTTCTCTGACCTGGCACGTCCTTGTTGGTTCTTTCAGCAGTTTGAACACGTGTCTGCCTTTTCTACTGTTCTTCCATGTTGTCTTCCATTCCTCGTTTATAGTTAGCCTCACTTGAATCTTGATTTCCGGCCTTCCCAGTCCTGCTCTAATATTTTTTTTACATTACGTACTCGCCCGCCGCTTCTATTCTTGGCGTTCTGGTCTGCCAACTCGTTACCAGCTATACCTGTGTGTGCCGGAACCCACACTAGCCTCACACTACATACTATGTTCCCTAGTGATGTATTAATTGCTAGAATGTCTTCCTTTATGTCTGGCCGGCTGCATTTACCTGGGTGTTCTAGTGCTTGTAGTGATAATAGTGAGTCTGTAAATATCGTAACAGCCTTTACTGGTGGTTATCTTCGATTATTTCTAAACTTTTTAGAATTGCTACCATCTCTGCGGTTAAAAAATCGAAGACCCCTTCTGTTACTCTGAAGCTCTTTTTAATTCTGTGGTATTACGACTCCTGCGCATAGTTGCCCGCTATCACCCATGGATCCATCAGTGTAGACGGCCAGACTTTATTTTATTAGTTGATCTATGAACTTTCTACTTATCATTTTGGCTTCCTTATCTTCTATGTTTTGTTTGATCTTTTCAGTAAGTGAGTAGTCTATGATTGGTGTTTTTAGTTCCAAGGGTGGTATTGTGCTTCTATATTTATTACTATTTTTAATTGTGTTTGACAGTTCTTTGAACTGCGTTAGATCTTCTATAGTTCTCCACCCTGTTGGATACCTATCTTTGATTAAGGGGACGTCCCATACACTTGGTTGGTTTTTGACAAATGCTTTAGTGCTGGGTGGGTCACTTCTTGTGCTACTTTACTCCAATAATTTAATCTTAGTTCTTTCCGTCTTAGACCAAGGGGTGGTATGCCAAGAGCTACTTCTACCGCTTGTACCGGTGTTGATATAAATGCACCTGTAATGGTTCTCATGGCTGCATTTTGTATTCTGTCTAGTTTTACTTTGTTAGAAGCTGCAGCTGAGTCATAGACTATGCTGTCATAATCCAGTTTCCCCCTGATGAAAGACTTGTAGAACATAAGCATTATTTTATTGCTGGCCCCCCATCCATTACCTTTTACAATCCTTAGTATATTTAGGGGTCCCCTACAGCTTTCTACTAAATTGTCTATATCATCTCATCTCAGCCCGTAACCCGTCATGGGTCGTAGGGGTGCCATGGTGGAAGCATCAGCAGACAGGGCCCTCCACTGCTCTCTGTCCTCAGCAATGCGTACAAGTGTGGAAAAATTGTGTCCTGCCCATTCTTTGATGTTATCAGCCCATGATTTTCTCTGCCTTCCTCTTCTCCGTTTACCTTCGACTGTTCCCTGAAGGATCGTTTTCGAAAGGGAGTCATGACGAGTTACATGCCCAAACCAGGCAAGCTTTCGACGTTTCACTATTGACAAAAGTGTTCTTGGTGGCCTGCATAGGTGTTTATCTTCTCTCTAAAATAGACATTTGTTTTGTGCTCTTTATAGCAAATGCGCAAAATTCTTCTATAACATTTATGCTCGAAAGCCTGAATCCTTCGCTCCGTATCTGCAGTGAGTGTTCAGCCCTCACACCCATACAAGAGAATAGATAATACAAGTGATTTGTATAATTTGATCTTCACAGGAAAACTGATGTTACTTTTCCAGATCACATTCAACCTTGTCATGGCAGCTGAGGCCATCTCAAGTCTTGTCTTGATTTCTTTACTTGATCTTCCATCACTACATATAGTGGACCCGAGATATTTAAAGGTGTTAACTTCTTCTAACGTTTGCCCATTTAACGTAATGTTGGTCGGAACATGTTTCTTATGGCTATTCACCAATATCTTGCTTTTTTCTATATTAATTTCCATCCCATACGTTCTTGTTACTTTCTCCTGTCTAGAGGTAAGGTCTTGAAGTTCTGATTCTGATCCAGCTATCAGATCAATATCATCAGCAAAACGTAGGTTGCACAGAGGTCGGCCTCCAATCGATATGGTTGATTTATAATCGTAGAGAGCCTCCTGCATAATATGTTCTAGATATATATTAAAGAGCACTGGTGACAGGATACATCCTTGGCGAACTCCTACAGTTGTTTTGAAAAAATTCTCCAATGTCGTTGCTTGCAAAAACAGCACTGCTTGCGTCCTTGTATAGTGCTTCAATGATATCTATGATGTTGGTATCAAAATTGAATTTTCTCATTACTTGCCATAAGCCTTCATGCCAGACTCGATCGAAGGCTTTTGTGAAATCGATGAAGTTATGGTATAAATCGTGTTGATGTTGGAGATGTTTTTCGATAAGTAATCTAATATTGAAGATTTGTTCTGAGGTACTTCTTTTTGGTCTAAAGCCAGCCTGTTCCTCTGACAAGATTTCTTCTGATTTCTGTTTTATTCTGTTGAAAAGTATCCATAACATCACCTCACTTGGATGACTAATAAGGCTAATGGTTCTGTAGTTCTTGCACATATTTAGATTTCCTTTCTTTGGAAGCGGTATTACTAATGAGCATAAATGTTATAGAAGAATTTTGCGCATTTGCTATAAAGAGCACAAAACAAATGTCTATGTTAGAGAGAAGATAAACACCTATGCAGGCCACCAAGAACCAGTTTTGTCAATAGTGAAACGTCGAAAGCTTGCCTGGTTTGGGCATGTAACTCGTCATGACTCCCTTTCGAAAACGATCCTTCAGGGAACAGTCGAAGGTAAACGGAGAAGAGGAAGGCAGAGAAAATCCTGGGCTGATAACATCAAAGAATGGGCAGGACACGGTTTTTCCACACTTGTACGCATTGCTGAGGATAGAGAGCAGTGGAGGACCCTGTCTGCTGATGCTTCCACCATGGCACCCCTACGACCCATGACGGGTTACGGGCTGAGATGATGATTACTAATGACTGCGTCCATTCTTTTGGCCATTTTTTTGTACTCCATATCTTCTGGCAAATTGTTGTCATGATTTTTACTATATCTGGTCCTCCATATTTCAAGAGCTCTGCTGGGATATTATCCACACCCGGTGACTTCCCTCCTTTCATCGAACATATAGCCTCTTCCACTTCTTCCCGTAATATTGCTGCATTTCCGAGTTCCCTGTTTTCGCACTTAATGTTGTTTAATATGCCCAAGTCAGTGTCAAGTTTACAGTTATATAATTCTTTACAATATTCTGTCCACCTTCTCATTACAGCTGTTTTTTTCATTGAGCAGAGCCCCATTGCTATCTTCTATGACAGTTACCCTGGGCTGTTGGGGTTTTGATAGTTTTCTTAATGTGTCAAAAGCTGCCTTGCTGTTACCTTTTATTAGCCCCGTATTAATGGACTCACATTGATCAGCTACCCATTTTTCTTTGGCCTGTTTCATTTTCTTCCTAATATTTTTATTCACCATACTGTATTGCCATGCTGCTTCAGGAACCTCTTTCTTAACCTTTTTCATTTCCCGCCGTGTATCACATAACTTCAGAATGTCATCTGTAACCCATGGTTTGTTTATTTTCTTTCTTTTACCAAGTATTTCTGTTGCTGATTCAATGAGCACGTCTTTCATGTCTCTGTGATTGAGTTGATATCATCCTCCAAAAAGTTGAGAGCTGCGAATTTTCCTCCAACAGTTGCCTCAAAGATTCCCGCGATTTCTTGATCTTTCAGTTTGTCTAAATTGAATCTTAACTGAGAACATCTGTTTTGATTATAGTTCTTTTTAAGTTTAAGCTTGAGCGTCATCAATACCATGTCGTGATCACTACCAATGTCGGCGCCAGGAAAAGTCCTAGTCTTGGCTTTATTAATACTGGACTTGAATCTTTTGGATACAAGAATAAAATCAATTTGGCCATGTATCTCAGTTTTTGGGGCATGCCACGTTGTTCTTCTTGATAACTTATGAGGAAATAGTGTATTTGCAAGGGTTAGTTTATAGTTGCTGGCAAATTCTAGTAGCCTTAGTCCTCGATCGTTGGTTTCTCCTGTCCCAAATTTCCCCTCTGTACCAGCCCAGTGACCGTATGCATCTGGCCTTATTTTAGTATTCCAATCACTTTGGCAGCCCTGGTATTATTATGAATCCTATTATATGACAATGTCTGTCCAGGTTCTTTTCCTCTGTAGTTAGCATTGACTTGCTGTATAACCACAACAGTCACATACACACACAGCACGTGATGCGATAACGCCATGGTAATGTGAATACTGTTTATTTATATATGAGAAGATCATTGCTGTCTGCTCTGACCTCCACATTTGGTCCATCATAGAATATACAATGTAAGTTCTTTCTTTCCCCACTCTCTCTCGCCCAGTATCGAATCTACACCTTCTGACCTTTTAACCATCAGTGATCATTCAAATGCTATAGTCGCTATATTCTGTTTTTTCTTCCTTATAATGTCTTATGTCTATTGTTATCTATCTTCTCAGTGTTCAGGTTATCTATTGGTAGACCGGACATCTCCGGGGGTGTTAATTTCCCTTGCAACACTGAAGAACAGGACTACTGTCTAAATGAAATAAAGTTCACCCAACGTACCTTCTCCTTTCTGAATAAAACTAACTCACACGGTTTTCTCCTTCTAGACAAGAATTTCTCCTATTCAATAATTCGGGTTAATCATTACCCAAACTACTTCCTTGTCCATGAAATATTTATCATATAAACTACTTGAATAATGCCATTATCATGGCTGCCCGCGTATATGCGGCTTCCCTCTCTGCCTCACGTTTCTGGACTGCCCGCTGAGAAAGCGTGATCCACAAGATTTATCGTTCACCTCTCTCCTGCGCAACATTGTTCGCGCATCCCCTGTTTGTACTCTATCTGAACCGTCCCATTCCTAATTCTCCTTATTCCTTCCCTTTGACTGTAAATCGTTTTCTAACTGCCACATTATCTCCCTTTCTCTCTTAAAAATAAATTATTTATCCGTAGGAGAAAAAAATTTTTTTCATGGCTGTACCAACACTATTATTGTACTTGTCGTATATAAAAAAAAAAAATCTTTAGCAATGTGCTGTTACAACCCTAGCTCAGCACATTACCAATTCTTATCTGTGCCAAAGGACAATTTCCCTTTACACAACACAATTAAATTGTACTGAGAACGTACATTCATCAACATCTCTTTCCCATTTATGACCACTCATCTTTGCTTTGTCCTATCTGCTCACGTTACATGATTTCAAAAAACATACTTTTTAGACATGTTATACATTCCACTTCCTTAGTGGTCATTATTATTTTTTTCTCATAACATGTCATTATTTTCTTATGTTACAACATATTATCATAACAAAACTGAGGAATAACTCTTTTCCCGACACTTTTCTTAAGTGATCTTTCCTCATCACATTTATGACTGTTCTTAACCCTTGTTTTTCTCATTCACATTCTGCCAACTGTGTACTTATCCATACAAAGTTTTTTTTCCGTTTACACATCCAGTCACTCCTAGTCATACATATAAATTCCTCATATCGTATTATCTTCTGTCACCACACACCTGGTGTGAACTGTCTGGCCTTCCTCTTCTCTCGTATAAAGCCAAACATGTCTTCTGTCATGTCTCCCTATATACATAGTTCATGATGGCGTGAGCCATTTACTATCATGGCAACACTGAATTGCCATACGTCCGTCCACGCTTTTCTAACTAGACCTTCGTCCATAATCTCCTACGCGGAAATATTTGAAATTTCTTAGGTCTACGCATCTTAAACCGCGTTGTCGCTACGACCTACTTGCGTGTTTTTCTGCTGCTGACCTGTCACTTAAACTCCTTTTTCACAACACTGTCTCCTAGTGTGTGAATTTCTGTTATATATGTTTGGTGAGGGTTATCCTCAATAGACTCACATGTGTAGTCTGATAAACACCGCACTTAACGTTTTTATATGTTTTTTCGTTCCCTCCCTGGAACTTCTCTTTGTGCTATCTCCTCTTTCCTTCTCCACAACACTGTCTCCCCATGTCTAAATTTCTACTGTATATGTTCGGTGAGGGTTACCCTCCATAGACTCACATTTGTAGTCTGGCAAACGCCGCACTTAACGTTTTTATGTTTTTCGTTCCCTCCCTGGAACGTTCTCAACACAATTCTCTTCATGTATTACGGAGGAAAAAAAATGATTTCTCCCCAAAGTCTTCATAAGACTCGGCCACTGCCGCAAAAATCTCTTTCTTTGCCATATGCTCCATGGCTTCTTACTTCTACATAAGTTCCTTGTAGAACTATCTCTTCTATATGTCTGTGCCATCCTTCCTGTGGCTTCTCAATACTCCCGTCACTTCTCCGTGTCTCTCAAATATTCCCATACTTATTTATCCAAGCGATTCTCTTGTTTTCGCCATCTCCCATGGCCCTTAATATCTCACCGTCCAATATCTCAATTACTCCCTCTTAATTTCGCCATCTCTTATGGCTCTTCTTCTTCTCACCTAATATCCTCGTCATTTTTCATGACCTTTTATCCCTCATCTCCCCCTCTACTTCACTTAATATCTATATTTTTTTTTCCTTTATTTCTCTTCTGACTTCGATGACGATTTGCCTGCTTTGCCTTTTCTATCCACCTTTTCCTGTTTGCATCATCTATCATTTTCGTCAGAACCATATCAATTTCAATTCTTGTTTGTGGGAAGTTTGTATGATACTTTCCCTCTAGTACTCTCCAAACCATGCTTCTTGAGAAGTTAAAATCAGGTCGCTTTATGGTGGCTTCTATTACATTTTTCAACTCATCCAAGCTTGGTTCAACTATTTTGGTAATTTCCTTCGTATTTATCTGATTTATACATCCAAGCTTCTCTTTCGATCGTTTATCCGCCTCCCTCCATGCAGTCTGCCTGATTGTCTCTGCATGTCGCATCCACATTTCTGCATTGTCCGCTATTATTTTCTCCAGATTGTATATTGGAAACTCCCTTTCTCTACTACTATCTCCACATTTACTCCCTTCTTCCTTACTTCCTGTACTACTCTCTTCTCTTCTAAAAGTGCTTTTGTGTCTGTTACTACCGTCACTCTCCTCAGACACTACACTGTCTGAGTTAGTCGATACCGATTCTGATGACCATCTACGTCTACTGCTATTTTCTGCTTCATTAACTGTCTGTCGACTTTTTCTCCTGGTTGATCTATCCTCTTCTTTGTAATCATCATTATCTGTGTCCTCACTATCTGTTTCTTCAATTTTCTTTATCTGATTTATACATCCAGGATCACTTTTCTCATTTTTTGGCCAATATATTCTACGGCCTTCGTCGTCCGTTATATGCTCGAGCTCGTCCGACCTGTATCTATATTCGTCGGAGTGCATAACTCTATCCTCCTTCCCACTTGACGAATCGAATTCTGATTCTATGTCAAGCTGGTACTTTTCGTGTACTGTACTTATCTCTTCCAGTCTTGTCTTCCGTACTGCTCTTGGATGCCTATAGGATGTGTCCATGTCCTGTACTTCTTCTATCTTCTCTTTCCTATTGTCCACCTTCGCTGATCTTACTTTCTCTTTCAGTATTATCTGCATCAGTTCATCTTTCGTATTCTTTAACTCGATGCTATCCCTATGCTGTGGTATCACTACTTTAGCCGTTTGTTGGTTCATCCTTTTTACACTGAGTGGAATCTTAGACTTTCTCGTATTGTCTAACCCATGTGACCATGTTTCATTTTCTCTCATGACGTCTTTCTCATTGTGTGCTGGCCCCAAGTGTGACGCTACAGTATCAATCTCAGTTTGTGTTTCGGCACTAATCATCTGCGTTTCGTGTGTTTCTGGTTCTTGTGTACCAACGCTGACCCTGTCTCTCTGTATGTTTTCCTGTTTCTGGACTGTTGTCCTAACCTGACTTGTCCATGGTCTATTCCTATTACCTTCTTCCTTTATTGTGACATTTTGCTGACCAGATCCTATTATGTTTCTTCACACTCCTAGCGGTTCTACCTTCATTTCCCAACCGTTCTGTGTTCTTATCCGGCACTTCTGTTGGTTTGCTATGTTGATAATATTTATTTCTATGGACTTCCCTTTTTTAACTTCCGCCACAAAATTCCTGACCGCCATTCTTATTCTTCTTTTATTAAGTGTGTTCCAGTGTGCGCGTACATCCGCTGTTTCTGTGATTTTATTTGTGTCCTTGTTTTCTCTATCACAAGTGTGACAATGTCCTTTCCCTATCGTATCGTACGATTTAGACTCTGCTTGAAGATCTCTTTCATTAAGTAATGTGTCTAATTGCCTTCTGATAGAGTCTGTGATCAGATCAACAGATGAAAAAATCGCAATTTTAACTTTCTCCATTTCATCTGCTATTATTGACTTTGCATATTTGTCAATGTCTATAAGCCCCTTACGGCATGCATGTGGGTCACCTGAAAATAAGTCTACATTACCTTTTATGTTTGCGTATTTAGCACTGTTGTCTACCCTGGCTAATGTGTCGGTAATCGTCTTTATGAGGGCCAAAGTCTGACTATCTTGCATGTTATGCTGTGTCTGTTCGGCCTGTGCCATCATACAATCTGAAAAATAGTTACTTATTTCTACGGTTAACTTAAACTAACTTGCACCTGAAAATAAATGGAAATTTTTCTATTAGTCTTGGGTTCCCTGAAAAAAAAAAACAATGTTATGGTTACCAAAACAAATTTTATGCATACACTGTTATAATTCAATATTAGTGAGACTACAATACTAATAATAATGATAAGAATAGTAATTAACAACAGTAATAATATTAATAACAATAATATTACTATAATGTCTAAACTAATTTAATTAATTAAGACGTCTTAGTTGGAGTACTCGTTTGTCGCGATGTTGCCCGCGCGACCGACGTTTCCTTTTTTTTCACAAACACTATTGTTATATTTTTATACCATCCGGGCTACACACTGTTTTGCTACACACAAACCTGTCGTGAATCGGTTACTGTACTGCACTCTATGACCTGTCAAGACTACTTGATGAGCGATACCCGTTGACCTGACCGTCTGCTATGATGAGTGTCCCCGTCCCCGTGCTGGAAGATTTGAATGAAAACAATTTGTTTTTCCGACTTGGTGTTATCGGACAACGAATGTTGTACCTGCTGTGTCTCTGCGAACCTCTCTCTTGCGGCATGAAGAAAGAAAATCTTGACTTGATTTCTGATCTGGCGTTTCTGGTTGAGTGGTTCCCAACCTGTCACTTCTTCTGTTTACACTTTGACTGTACACTTTGACTGCAACTTTGCCTTCTATCTGCGTTGCCCCGCCGTCCGTGGATCTTGAAGTCTGTCATCAACCAAATTGTGTGTTTTACTTTGTCTTGATGAATGACTGATTTTCAATGCTGGCTGAGGTTGGTCTCGGCTCCTGAATTGTATGTGTGGCGTAATTTGCCTTGTTGTGGCGACTTATTCTCGTGCAGGTCGATTTGAAAGAAGAAAATTCCGACTTGGTTTTCAGACCGACGTTTCTGCTTGGCTGGTTCCGATACTGTTCACTTTGTTCTGTGTTTACAACTTACACTGTTGTCACTCTGTTTTTTTTTCATGTTATAAAAACGTAAATATGACTTTTTCTTCGTTGTACTCTGCCGTCTGTATTATCATGGCTATCTGTCGTCCGTGGTTGTTGAAATCTGTTACAGCGTCAAACGTATCTATGTCTTCTGCCTGAAGCGAGGAGAGATGACAGCCTATACCCTCGTTGCAGAACTACTGTTTTGAAACAATGTGTGTGTGCTGCTGCAAGAGGTTGGTTACGGCACCAAAATCATAATATGTGGCAGCCCTGGTATTTTTACGAATCCTATTATATGACAATGTCTGTCCAGGTTCTTTTCCTCTGTGGTTAGCATTGACTTGCTGTATAACCACAACAGTCACACACACACACAGCACGTGATGCGATAACGCCATGGTAATGTGAATACTCTTTATTTATATATGAGAAGATCATTGCTGTCTGCTCTGACCTCCACATTGGTCCATCATAGAATATACAATGTAAGTTCTTTCTTTCCCCACTCTCTCTCGCCCAGTATCGAATCTACACCTTCTGACCTTTTAACCATCAGTGATCATTCAGGTGCTATAGTCTCTATATTCTGTTGTTTCTTCCTTATAATGTCTTATGTCTATTGTTATCTATCTTCTCAGTGTTCAGGTTATCTATTGGTAGACCGCACATCTCCGGGGGGTGTTAATTTCCCTTGCCTCACTGAAGAACAGGACTACTGTCTAAATGAAATAATGTTCACCCAACGTACCTTCTCCTTTCTGAATAAAACTAACTCACACGGTTTTCTCCTTCTAGACAAGAATTTCTCCTATTCAATAATTCGGGTTAATCATTACCCAAACTACTACCTTGTCCATGAAATATTTATCACATAAACTACTTGAATAATGCCATTATCATGGCTGCCCGCGTATATGCGGCTTCCCTCTCTGCCTCACGTTTCTGGACTGCGCGCTGAGAAAGCGTGATCCACAAGATTTATCGTTCACCTCTCTCCTGCGCAACATTGTTCGCGCATCCCCTTTTTGTACTCTATCTGAACCGTCCCATTCCTAATTCTCCTTATTCCTTCCCTTTGACTGTAAATCGTTCTCTAACTGCCACATCACCTAACACGATGAGAAGATCTTTCTTTGGAATTTTCTTTATTGCTTCATCCAGATTGTCATAAAATGTATCAATTGCCTCATCCTCATAGTCAGTAGTGGGGGCATATACCTTTATGATGGAGATGTTCTTTGGATGTGCTGCAATACCAATGGTGATAAGCCTGCTATTTATTGGGGTGCAGCTGATGACAGAGTTCAATCTATCTTTATGTACGATAAAACCTACTCCATGCTGATGTTTAGACTCATCTCCACTAAACCAAATTTTGTGACCATCATCCGTTATTGATTCACCTAATCCTGTCCATCTGACTTCTGCTAGGCCCAGGATGTGCCACGAGTATCTAACAAGTTCATGTGTTAGTTCTTTGACTTTTCCAAACGCATATAGCGTGCGTACATTCCAAGTTCCAACAACAAAACTTTCTCTTGGAAGTTTCAAAACAGGTGTTTGTACCCCATTCGCTGACTTATCACTCTCAATGGGCAATGAGAGCGCGGTCGTTGTTAATCCGGGCATCGGCCGATCCGGCAAATTATTACTGAGTTGACTTTCCATCATAGCATTTCAGTTGGCAAGAGGTTTGCTTGGCGGTGCCCATCTCCTCTCCAAGTATCCTTGCAGGTAGATACAAAAATGTACCTGGAGCAGTAACAATAGCCCTCAATAAATCTGTAATGTTTTGAAACACTGTCTGATCGACACATCTCAAAACCGCCATCTTGGCTACTTGTATCAACACAAACAGCGAACTCACATAATAGGCAAACTTGATGTTTTCATCTTTAAAATACTTATCAACATAATCCAGAAAAAGCCACACACACTACAAACTCATACAGCCTTAATAAGGGCTGTTACCACAGATGCAGACTCCAAAACGACGACATGAAATGCACAACACAAAAGTGCGGCCTACCACGCCTCCATCTTGGACGTACATGTCTATATGTTTATTCCAATTTAGTTGTTTATCTAAAATTATGCCCAGAAATCTTGTTGTCGATGAGATACATCAGATCGCCAAATGGCACAGTCATCTGCAAATTGTGATACTGTATTCTTAATATCGTTAAATTCATCTGCTAAATCATTTACAGCTATAGTGAAAATTGAAGGTGAAATCACTGATCCTTGAGGAATCCCATTCTGTTGTTCGTATATTTCTGACTTATCATTGTTCACCTGTACAGCAAAATACCTGTCCTGTAAAAAGTTTTCTAGATACCTATAGGTTTTACCAGTAATGCCAATCTTTTCCATTCATCATATGCTCTTGCGACGTCTAGAAAGACTGCCACTGTTTTCTCTTTCCTCTTGAACCCTAGCTTTACATCGTGTTCTTCCTCCCACATTTTTTTTTTAAGTTTTGCCTCGTTTTGGGAAGCGCGTCCCGTTCAACCTAGTCGGTTATTTTTTTTTTTTAGTGTGCTTCGGTATCGTTTATTCTGCTCATCCTATGGTCACACTCTGTCACTGTAACAAATAACATATAATTCAAACAATCAATCATCCTATGGTCACACTCTGTCACTGTAACAAATAACATATAATTCAAACAATCAATCAATACCCTTTAGCTCACAAAGGAGCATAGGCCTTCCACGAACACGTGCTATGTACTTCTGATGCGTACCATCAGTTCAAGGTCTTTCCTTGTCATCCTCACCACTTTCATTTCCTTGAACACCTGATCGCTAGCGCAGTGTGGTAACCATTACACCAGCGCGGCTCCCTATGCTCCACTTAAAACTGGTACCACTCTCTTCAGAATGCACTTTAGAAGCACACCTCAACGCAATAGTACAAATTAAAACAAAAAAAATAGTTAAACCTTCTTAAAACGATTGACACTAAACCCGACTTGCACTACGGTATTATTTTATTTCAAGACAGATACATTCTTATTTATGTAAGGCAGTTACGCCGTCAAAAAAAGTTTCGTGTTCCACTAATATATAGAACACATTTTAACAAGAAACGATGAGAACAGTACCATTCGTGTTGTTGTTGTTTTGTTTTTAAGCCATTATGGTGTGATTAAATTATTATTATATTCAGTGTCGTTATTGTATATTAATTCTTCCGCAGTGTTGGTTAGATTATAGTTAGTCTTAGAACATACCTGTGATAATCTGGACTGACCTTGCAAAGATTAATGACAGTCACAGCACAGAGTGAGAACTTGCATAATTCAGGCAACCAACAAGTTCCATGGACGACTGAACAATTTAATATATACTTTTACACAATGGTGTAACAACATTTCACACATTTAACTTGGCTTCATCATAGTTCTAAGTTCTACACAATGTTCCTCTCACAGACTTAGCTCGTCTGGGTTAACCGTTAAGTTTATAGCGTAATAGAGTGTGCAACCAACTCCTACCGAATCCGATCCTTAGAATTATTATTCCTTCACAATACTAGTGAGTACATTATCTGTAAATCTATAGATCCTGTCTATGTATAATTATTCAACGTCTTTGGCTTGCATCGCCCGGCTTTAACTGCCGTGTATATAAGTTCAAGGTGAACGTAATCTACTTTGTTCGCGATTCTAATCCGGACTCTACATGGTCCTATAATCAATTTTGATACGGATCCTTACGCTATCTTACACTTTCCAGTGGATCTACCGTTCCACATATATATTTAATCAGTGGCTATGCCACATATTCAAACACGATCCTTAAGTGGTTTTACCACACATTCCAACACTGCCGTTCGGCTCAATGGCCACACATAGACTTTCCTAGTCTTTAAACACATATCCTTATATTGGCTTAAAGCCAGAACACAACGGTTCTACACATGAGTAAGTGGCTATACCACATAATTGAAACACTATCCATAAGTGGCTGTGCCACACATTGAAACACTGTCGAATGGCACGCCGGCCATCAGGCCCGCAGGCCACATGCAGACTAGAGTGTAACTAAGCTAGACGCGTCATACATTGATTTGCGCGATTTCTGGTCTTAGTTTAATTGAGGTGTCTAGTGGTGCACGCATGTGGAATGTGGCCACAATCCACATGCCTGCATGCCGCAAGACAGTCCTCAACATCTATGTCATTCTCTTCCTGACATTCTTGGCAGTGTGGTTCTTCTATCATAAAGTATGCTGCACCGAGGCGGAGACGCCACAATTTTTTGTTTGATGGTATCTTTAATTCTTCTCTGACTTAGCGCGTCCTCGTTGGCTCTTTCAGCAGTTTGAACGCATGTCTGCCTTTTCTACTGTTCTTCCACGTTGTCTTCCATTCCTCGTTTACAGCCATCTTCACTTGGCTCTTGATCTCCGACCTTCCCAGTCCTACTCTTATATTGTTTTATCTGTTCTTCCATTCTTGGCGTTCTGTTCTGCCAACTCGTTACCAGCAATACCTGTGTGTGCTGGAACCCACACTAGCCTCACACTACATCCTCTGTTCCCTATTGATGTATTAATTGCTAGAATTTCTTCCTTTATGTCTGGCCGGCTACATTTACCTGGGTGTTCTAGTGCTTGTAGTGATGATAGTGAGTCTGTAAATATCGTAACAGCTTCTGGTGGGTTATCTTCGATTATTTCTAAACTTTTTAGAATTGCTACCATCTCTGCGGTAAAAATCGAAGTCCCTTCAGTTACACTGCAGCTCTTTTTTATTCCCCATTGTGGTATTACAACTCCGGCACCTAGTTGCCCACAATCACCCTTAGATCCATCAGTGTAGACGGCCAGGCTTTGTTTAGTTCGTTGATCAATGATCTTTCTACTTATCATTTTGGCTTCCTTATCTTCTATGTTTTGTTTGATCTTTTCAGTAAGTGAGTAGTCTATTATTGCTGTTTTTAGTTCCCAGGGTGGGATTTTGCTTCTATATTTATTACTATGTTTAATTGTGTTTGACAGTTCTTTGAGCTGCGTTTGATCTTCTATAGTTCTCCACCCTGTTGGATATCTATCTTTATTTAAGGGGACTTCCCATACACTTGGTTGGTTTTTGACAAATGCTTTATGTGCTGGGTCTTTCACTTCTTGTGCTACTTTACTCCAATAATTTAATCTTAGTTCTTTCCGTCTTAGACCAAGGGGTAGTATGCCAAGAGCTACTTCTAGAGCTTCCACTGGTGTTGATATAAATGCACCTGCAATGGTTCTCATGGCTGCATTTTGAATCCTGTCCAGTTTTGCTTTGTTAGAAGCTGAAGCTGAGTCATAAACTATGCTGGCATAATCCAGTTTCCCCCTGATGAAAGACTTGTAGAACATAAGCATTATTTTATTGCTGGCCCCCCATCCATTACCTTTTACAATCCTTAGTATATTTAGGGGTCCCCTACAGCTTTCTACTAAATTGTCTATATGTTTATTATAATTTAGTTGTTTATCTAAAGTTATGCCCAGAAATCTTGTTGTTGAGGAGGTACATATTTTCTGTCCTTTAATGGTTATATTGATTTTGTTATTTTTTTTTTAAATTTCCTTTGCTGAAAATCATACCTACTGTTTTGTTTACATTAATAGGGAAGCCCCAACTTTTCATCCACTCTGAAACTTTGTCTATTTGTTTTTGAAGTTTTTGGTAAACATGGTCCAAGTTTTTTCCAGATCGCCAAATGGCACAGTCATCTGCAAATTGTGATACTGCATTCTTTATGTTATTAAATTCATCTGCTAAATCATTTACAGCTATAGTGAAAATTGAAGGAGAAATCACTGATCCTTGAGGAATCCCATTCTGTTGTTCATATATTTCTGACCTATCATTATTCACCTGTACAGCAAATTACCTGTCCTGTAAAAAGTTTTTTAGATACCTATAGGTTTTACCAGTAATGCCAATCTTTTTCATTTTGTAAAGAGCTCCATCTCGCCAGCATTCATCATATGCCCTGGCTACATCTAGAAAGACTGCCACTGTTTTCTCTTTCCTCTTGAACCCTAGCTTTACATCATGTTCTAATCTTACAAGCTGGTCTACTGTACTTCTGTCTGCTCTAAACCCTGACTGGTTTGGGCTATATAACTGGTTTTTTCCAAGTAGAATTTAACTCTTTTATTCACTGCAGTTTCTAGTATTTTACCTGGTTGTGATGTTAAGGAGATAGGCCTATATGAACTTACATCATGGGCTTCCTTATTGGGTTTTAGGATGGGTACTATCATAGCTACTTTCCATGCTTTTGGTATCTTTCCTAAGCTCCAGATTTTGTTATAGAGGGAAGTTATTTTGTTTATAGTTTTTTTGGGTACTTTCTTAAGGATTTCATAACTAAGTATATCATGCCCTGAGGCAGTGTTAGATTTCTCATTTATTGCACTAGTTACCTCTTCCTCTGTTATATCAGCATCTAAATAGTTTGTTTCATCTATCTGGTCTGGTAGTTCTTTTGAAAACTGTATCCTAAATCTTTCTCTTCTCTCATTTTCTTCCTGTCCAAGACTACTTTTTGCACTGACTTTATAGAAATACTCGGCAAGGGCATTAGCTTTTTCTTTATCTGTTTCTGCTCTCTTTGGTAGTTTGATTGTTGGCATTATTGTTTTCTTATTGTTCCCTTTGATTGCCTTAAGCTTTTTCCATACTTCTTTAATTTGAGTGCTAGGTTTAAGTGACTGACAAAACTCCTTCCAGTTAGTTTCTTTAGCTTAAAAAATTATTCTGTTAGATTCATTCCTAATAAGTTTATACTCATCATAGTTTTCTTCTGTTCTGTTATTTCTATATTTTTGTAAGGCCCTTTTTCTTCTCTCATGAATTTCTGCACAGCTTTTATTCCACCAGGCAACTGGTTCTTTATTCCACTGAGTTTTTCTTTTCTTATTAATGTTATTTATTGGTTTAAGGTGCTGTGGCATATTTTTATTTGGTATATATTTTATTGCTATTTTCAGAATTTCATTGGTCAGTGTTTCTGCCCTCAAGTCAGTATCATCTGATTCCATGTCTTTATATTCCATCACCTCCAGCTCTGATTGGAAAGCTTCCCAGTTTGCTTTTTTATAGTTGAAGGTAGGTTTCTCTGGTTCTGGGTTTGGAATGACATTTTCATGCATGGTTATTATAATGGGCAGATGATCTGAGTTTGTGTCTTGTAACACTTCCCAATTTACATTCGCTAGGTTGTTTGTTGCTATACTTATGTCTATTGCTGAGTCTGCCCTATTAGCTTGTGGATTAATTCTAGTTGCAGATCCATCATTTAGTATTAGTAGTTCATTGTTTTCTATGAAGTCAAGTAGGCATTTTCCTGCATTATCTGCATGTTGTCCACCCCAAGCATAATGATGGGAGTTAAAATCGCCTACTATGATTGTTTTGGGGCCTAGTCTGGTGCTTATGGCTAGTATTTCTTCATCTTTAATTGTGCCATCTTTAGCATATACATTTAGAATTGTTAGATTGTTTGGTTCAGCTGCTATAGTAACCTGGATACCTTCTATATTGGTTGTATTAAATACTTCCCAGTCTATGATTTTACATTTTTCGCTAACTAAGATTGCGACACCACCTCCTCTACCTTCTTTCCTATCGTGTCTAAGTATCTTAAAGCCCTTTGATAAAGCTAAAGATTGATTCATACTGGGGCATTACTGATGAGTGTAAGTCAATTAGATAATACCACTGATAATACCCGAAAGGGTTCATTCAGAATGCTGATAATAAAGACAGATCAATGTTAATGGACGCCAACACTGATACCGCTATGTTCATTGATATCAGTGGGGAATAGAAGAATCTGTCTGATATAGATATATGTATGTATACGCCCACACAGCGCTACATTATATAAATATTGGTTGCTGCTGTCACTATGCCTTGACTATTCAAAGTGGGTGTGTATTGGTGCATTCTTTCGTCACAGCACAGTAACACACATAGAAGCCATGTAGCGTAGAACGACTGGTAATGGTTAATGAACAGTTTTATTAACGCTACACACACAGTCACGATGACACAGACGAAAATTACGCATACAGTATAAAGCATAGGTAAGTCAATTCATAAGCTCAAAACACCCCACAGAGCTCCATTATAAATCGTGGTGCACTCCTCATCGAACATGCACAATAGCAAAATCCCTCAAAGACTGCCTTCACCGCAGTTATAAATATGGCCTTATAAAGTCGATAAGTCTCCGACTCTTAAATGTCTTCTTCATAGAGCTCAATTACAGAATCATAGTGCACTCCTCATCGAACGTGCACAATAGCTAAATCCTTCAAGGACTGCCTTCATAATAGCATCCTAATAGCTCCATAAACTTCTTACTGCAGTTAATATCAAATACGGCCTGTACAAAATCCTGGCCATCATAATGTCTCCATAATCTTCTTACTGCAGTTAATATCAAATACGGCCTGTACAAAATCCTGGCCTTCATAATAGTTCCATAAACATCTTACTGCAGTTAACTCAAATGCGGCCTGTACAAAATCCTGGCCTTCATAATATGTAACACATAAAGACTATTCAATACAGTCCGTTACAAAAGTCTCCATCGAGACACACATGGCAAAACACTCTAAACATCTTTACCGAACACTGGTCGGAAACACACACTTAGAAAAACACCTTCGTTGACTTCACTCTGTCAACGCCAGAACCCGACTGCAAGCGGTCACAAAAACTCCCGCCTAAACAGTCACGGGACTTCGCAGTTCACCACCGCTCAGTCCCTTCCACGGACTAGCCGTGCGAACTATTTACAGTTCTAACAATACAGACCAGCGCTCATGACGCTATCTGTACACTATGACCTCTATCAATATTTGTTAACCCAATACACCGTTAATCAAGTATACAAGCGATGTAACCCTTAGTTTACTGTGACCAACCCATATACAAAGTATCACCTCCCTTTTTAACCTTAACATCTTACCACCACCCCCGGAGAAAAAATGATTTATCATTTTTTTAATAAAAACTACATCAATGAAAAATGAGGGGTCAGCTAAACTCTAAAATACTCATACAGAAATTAGCTTATGTTAAGGTTATAATAATACATCGACAAAAAATATAAGCAAGTGTACAATAAAACAAATTATGCACAATAATTTGCTAAGTACATTAAATAAACAGTTTCAAACAAAGTTAACGTATGTTCACTGTAGAGCAAGTAGTATACAACAAATAGAAAGTAACAGATAAGATCAAGCAAAAGAGGCATGATCAACATCAAAAATCAGCAATGAAATCAATATAGTAACAAAGATCCATAATCCCATTTGATAACAATCAAGTAAATCAAATCCTTACATTCAGCTAGATAAAACCGACATAAAAACTACCTCATACCAAACCATATAATTAACATAACAATCCTGAAGAAGGAAGTATAAGAAGTATAAGAAGTAAACGTATACAAATAGAATTAAGTGACACCAAGATGAAACATAGAAGCATCACGAAAGTATAAACTGCTTCAAAAGAAATGAAGTGAAACGAAGAATCATCCGAAAAGAAAGAAGAAAATTCAAGAAATGAATGTATAGAATAAGTAGTAATACATCCTAATAACTATCTAAACAAACATTGTATTGTAAACAAATACAATCATGACAGAAAATCATCGAACAGAAAATCATAGTATATATATATACTAAACACATACGAAGGATATAACTAGATAATGCATAATAAATAATTTAACCAAATTACAACACTTATTCATAACTAAAATGAAATATCACAGGCATCACACACAAAAAAGTGTGATTTGTAAAAACAGAAATATCACAATCTCAAAAGAAATAAAGAAAAAAAAATTATTATCTTTTTCTCTCTTTTTTTTTAAAAATGTAGAAATCAATATATTATTACACCTAGTGTACAATTAAGCACTTGACACATAAAAAATACAATACTTTCACAAAGAAAAACAAATACATTTTCCAAAATTACAATACAAAACAGTTTCTTAACGTTAAGTTAAATAAAAATAGTATTTTAAATTTTTACAAGTTTCAACCACTAATTAACAAATCAAAAGTGAAACGATCTTTAACAAAATGTGAGACATAAAAAAAATATTCCCATCTCTAAGTAAACACAAATGAGCATCTATAAAAAACTAACTATTAACTTCATACCAACTTGCACATATAAACATAACATTATTTCTCATGAAAAAGTGTTTAAGTCAGACTACTAAATTCTTCCAACAAACAATAGTATCTGCTCTCTCTGACAATTCTACATGTTATAATTTAGTTCCAAAATAACATTTCACAACAGAACAATTAATTCATATAACCTTTGTATAAGGTAATATATTAACTACACATGGAGTCAGATACGAAAAAGAAAAACCAAATTTAGTAACCAAAAAAAAAAACTCTCTGAAAGCGACTAACGCATAGTCACAACCAATGAGTTGTGCTTAGGGCTGACAATCTCATTATGTATAAAATTATCACAACAATTAGTCCTGCAGAATCATATCAATGTTTTGATGTATCAATTTCACAACAGACCACATATGGTCAATCATAATATGAGCAAATGAAATAGTCTTCAGACTAGTGTATGTAAATACAAAAAATCCATAATTTCATCAACAACCAAAAATTAACAATCAAAGACAAGTCAATACAAAATGAAATGTTACAATTCATCACAATGATAATACGTACAATATTTATCAACAATACAATTATGTAAATAACAAGATAGAGTACAAATAATGCATAAATATGGACATACACAATATCCAATGAAACATTATACAATACAATCATATTATACTATACAATAATACATTATCCTAGAAAAATCAAGTATAAGAAACATTGTAGTAATCTTGAATCAATTTCTAAAGAAAAAATAAATAAATAGGTCACTACTCCGGTGTATAGAATTCTGTAAACCGCACGGGATGACATCAAATAATACAAGGTCAACAAACTGGCTGGGTTACGCTTGACTGCGCACACGGTCGTAAGGTAACAAACATTTCTGTCACAGGTAAAGGAAAAAACAGGCACGCTGACCTTTATCGCATAGCTGCTACTGTTGAAAAATACAAATGAAAATCTCCATTTTAATCAACTGTCAGATTATAATGAAAAACGGATAGGTTAAACACACAATTACCTATGAAAACATCTGGTTTCCATATGATGTCACCAACTCTTCGTTCACACATAGTATACAACCCAGGAGACTTGGGTCAACCTGACCGAAAATGACGGTCATCACGCCAGTAGTAGGCTGAAATAAAGTGACATACACAACAACGAGATTCTCTCTCGTACTCCAAAAAAACATACCAGTAGTAGTACTTGGGACATCAATAGCTACTGTTACTTTATTTACTACCAATGACTTTGGGATTTTGTTGCACACAGTTAACCTGGTTATGCGTAGTAATATTTTGAGAGTTATTATCTCTATTACCATTCCCCTTATCATTCCATTTGTTCTGCCTAGGACTGCAGTTAGCATTGTTATGCTTAACATATCTTCTAGGATAGAAGTATCTAGTAAATGAATCTTGTTGACTCCTAGAACAATTATTACCAAGTTTGTAATCTTTAATGTAACTATTCCTACCATAATTTCTCAACTCTTCAGAATCAATCTTTTGAGATCTGTTAGACTGTCTGGAAAAACTACCATTTAATGGGCTTCCCTGGTACTGTCTAACATTATGGTTATCTCTTTTACCAGAACTGGTGTTATTCCTTTCTTTGTTAACGTGTTTATCTGCTGTATCACACTGCCTATATTGTGTATGACAAGCAGTGGAACTCATAAAATCCTTATGGTTACCAACATGATGTTTGTTATATTTATTACCAGAATTAGATATTACACATGAAGTATCTTTGCTGGTCTGACGCCTATAGCCATTAATATTCAACGTAGCGTCTTCCGTACGTGGGAAATTATATCTGCCACGCCGAGATTTAAGTCCATCATGTTCCATTTTCGAATTCGCAAAGAGTGTATAGGGCGGGCTCTTTGCTTGTTTATTAACAACCTTCTGTCCACTATTGTCAACCTTAGCAGTAGATAAATCTTTGATGCCTAAAACCACATCCACTAAACCATTCACTCTTCTTGTCAATTCAGTAATCTCTTGGTTTAGTTTTCTGTTTAAGTTATCACATGTTATAGCTTTGCATCTCTCTTCTCTAAGTAACTTCTCAATCTTAACCATTTTCTTTCTCTGCACCGTTAACTCCTCCAAATTCTCCCTATCATTCTTTTCTTTAATTGTTCTCCTCTGTGGTTCCAATTTTATTAATCTCTTCTTTTGCACCTCTTCTATCTGCGGCTGAAGTAGGGCTACCTGAGCCTGAAGACCTTCGACTTCAGCAGCTTGTTCCTTCAACTCATTAATCTCCTCGGGAATTATAGTATTCTTCTCCTCAAGTTTACCAAAACATACATCATGTAACATCTCTATGTATAATTTTTCTACTTCATTGGTCTCCATTTTCAATTTGTTATACATTTCTTTCTTCCCTTGGATTTCTTGAGTAAGATTTCTAACTACGCGCTGGTTATCTTTTATCTGAACTTCCAAGTCCTTGACTTTACTGCATTCAGAGTCTAATGCTGCTTTCACATTGGAAAGCTCCAAGTTTGATTTATGCAAATCACTTGTGAGTTTAGCCACTGTTTCTTGTAACTTATTCCTTTCAGCAATATCCTGCAAACAATTTTCTCTTTGTTGTAGGGCAATTCGCTTGTTGTTCTTCATCCGCTCCTTCTCTTCTAATTCCTCTTTGTTATCATCCTGCATGTCGTTGCAGATTATATTGTGTATAATTTTATGCATATAATTGTGTCTAGCCCGAGTATAATCATACACCATCGGACGTAGACATTCTAACAACTTTGCCAAATCTCTAGCCATGATCATTTCAGGATTTGAATGAGGGTTATCATCAGTAAAAAACTTTATGGCTTGTACAGCATTAAACAAAAAACCATCCACAACGTATCTATCTAGTGCTGGGCCTTTTAATCCCTCGCCATATTCAGCTTCATTAGCTAAAAACTCTAGTATAGGCCTCATATCTTCTGGATCTGTATCACAGTCCATGGTGATTCAATCACTAAGTGTACAAAATTTATAAACCACTTATAATTCTTATAAGATTATGTTACATAGCCATCAATCAATTATGCATTAAATCTCATAACAATAAGCTATGAACATGGAATACTCAATAGCATACATAATAATATTGGAAGGCTTGACAACATCATACAGAGACACAGTTTTCAAATATAAAACCACTTATCTTGTAAGTAGAAAACCGTCTTGTTCTTTCTCTGTTACCACTGATGAGCATCAGATAACACACCATAAGCACACTTCCTTGTTGAAAGTTACAGGAAATTAACTCGTCAACAAATGTCACCTCTGGTACTTGACAAAGCAGGAAACAGGAAACTTGACTGCTGCAAATATGTCACCAAAAAGCATGTACCTATTAGACACATCACCATGTTACCGATCACAGGTTACCAGAGACACCAAACTGTCTGTACGCAATGCAGGTGTCAATAAGGCTTGAAATGTTTTACTGCCGACTCATTTAGGCTGTAAATAAGCACACTTGATAGGGCGACCAACACAGGTAAATCTGAACTGGGTTCTAAATCGAAGCTCCGCCCACACAGGGCTAACTACTGTTACAGATGAGAAAATCCTTAGTGCACACGCCACACACAAGGCACACCAAATACAGGTCAAGGTCTGGTAGAAACAATCTTACCACGTGAAATCATGAGCCTTGCGCTTCAAAGGTATGCTGATATTCATGAGTCTATTTCATAGTAGATGATCTATTTCCTTTCAACGCGAATTTCGCGGGTTTTAAATTCCACCTTTACTGAAAACCACCACTGATAAATAAATATTAGGTAGTGGTGATAAAGGCATAACTGGGTTCTGATTATATATGCCACGCCCCCTCAGGGCTATTTGTAAATATGTCCCTACTGTCACTGTGCCTGGCATGTTCAAAGTGGGTGTGTATTGGTGCATTCTTTCGTCACAGCACAGTAACACACATAGAAGCCATGTAGCGTAGAACGACTGGTGATGGTTAATGAACAGTTTTATTAACGCTACACACACAGTCACGATGACACAGACGAAAATTACGCATACAGTACAAAGCATAGATAAGTCAATTCATAATCTCAAAACACCCCACAGAGCTCCATTATAAATCGTGGTGCACTCCTCATCGAACATGCACAATAGCAAAATCCCTCAAAGACTGCCTTCACCGCAGTTATAAATATGGCCTTATAAAGTCGATAAGTCTCCGACTCTTAAATGTCTTCTTCATAGAGCTCAATTACAGAATCATAGTGCACTCCTCATCGAACGTGCACAATAGCTAAATCCTTCAAGGACTGCCTTCATAATAGCATCCTAATAGCTCCATAAACTTCTTACTGCAGTTAATATCAAATACGGCCTGTACAAAATCCTGGCCTTCATAATGTCTCCATAATCTTCTTACTGCAGTTAATATCAAATACGGCCTGTACAAAATCCTGGCCTTCATAATAGTTCCATAAACATCTTACTGCAGTTAACTCAAATGCGGCCTGTACAAAATCCTGGCCTTCATAATATGTAACACATAAAGACTATTCAATACAGTCCGTTACAAAAGTCTCCATCGAGACACACATGGCAAAACACTCTAAACATCTTTACCGAACACTGGTCGGGAACACACACTTAGAAAAACACCTTCGTTGACTTCACTCTGTCAACGCCAGAACCCGACTGCAAGCGGTCACAAAAACTCCCGCATAAACAGTCACGGGACTTCGCAGTTCACCACCGCTCAGTCCCTTCCACGGACTAGCCGTGCGAACTATTTACAGTTCTAACAATACAGACCAGCGCTCATGACGCTATCTGTACACTATGACCTCTATCAATATTTGTTAACCCAATACACCGTTAATCAAGTATACAAGCGATGTAACCCTTAGTTTACTGTGACCAACCCATATACAAAGTATCACCTCCCTTTTTAACCTTAACACCCTTACAACTTTATCTCCTATTTGGGTTTAAATGGGTCTCTTGAAGAGCATATATATCAGTAGTTCCTCCTGTCTCTGATAGTAGGGGTGCAAAATTCTTTTTGATACCCCTACAATTCCACTGTATAATTCTAAATCTTTCTAAATTGAATTTTAACATCATCTAGTATACCTTTTATTTTGGTTAACTATCAAATTTGCTCTTATTCTGTATTTCCTGTACTTGTGGACCCATTATCAATCAAGTTCTCAAGAAAATCCTCATTTATACTTGTCATTATTTCCCTAACTTCTTCTGCTAAGTGTGGTAAAAGTACCTCAAATCGTTTTTTGATAGTTTCATTGATAGTTTCTTCTGGGTTGCTTTTGTTTTACTGTTGCCTTTTGTTCTTTTTGACCACTTTCCTATTTTCATCCAATGCTACATTCCCTTCTCTCCCTATGTTAATCTCCTGTCTTTCACTTTCCATTCTTCATAGTATTATTTCACTTCCTTCTTTTAGTTCAGACAGTTTGACTAGTATTATTTATTTTCTTCTTTCAGTACAGTTTTTTTTTCTACCGTGTTTGCTACTTTTCTTTGTAGCACGCCCCTTTCAACCATCTACTATATGCATGGGTGTAACTGTCTTTTTTTTTCTTGTTGAGGTGATCACTGGCCCAAGACAGTATACCTGTTGTTAGATGTGTAGTGCGAGCGTATGATGAATTGAGTGTGGGTGCGAATGAAGGCGCGAATGTGTTTAGGCTCGTATAGATGTAGATCCTGCAACCCATACTCTCACATGCAGTAATCAAGGATGCTTTGACACTGCAGGCATGTTTCAAGACATTTATTGACGAGAACACACATAGTATCAACAGGAACAGTCAGTGTAACAAGGTCATGCTGACCTGAAATCGATAGGTATACATTTGGCATTCAAAAAGGTAAACATCGGAATAGACGTGCATGGTCAATAGCAAAGTTCTTCAATAATGACAGTTCGTAGCGTCGCCCTTGGCGTCTCTGACTAAACGCGTCAGATGCCTTAGTTACTTTGACACACAGGTGCAACTTGGCACTCCCCGCCAATTGCACATATCAGGCTGTAGTATAATAGCCGAAAGCACAGGCCTCGTTCTGACGTCGGCCGTGTACTTCTGTTAAATAGGTTATCATCAACCCTGCAGTAATACTTATTGTAGATATGAATTCCGCCAATCTGCGGCTCCCACAATATATCTTCGTCACTGGATTTCTGGACAATATAAGACTAACAGTCTTGGATGGCTACCTCGAGCACAAATATATAAGTTCTGAAATGGCGGATCAGTGAGCTGCTGTTCACCCTAGGTAATCCTTTACATGTTCTGCCACCGAAAAGCGTAATAATGCATAAAGGTCGGTATTACCTGGAAAATGAATCCTCAGAACTAAACAAGGAATTCTGTCGTCATCCCGACGCACAGAGATTCACTGGGGAAAACTGCCATAGCAGTTACTTCGAAGATTCTCCCCGAAAAACAATGGACTCTTGGTCCCTTCAGAAAAACAGGACCTTCCCGGCTTGCCGGAAGTATATCTCACTCCCGCTTAAAAAACCTTCCCATAGGCCTACGCCCGAACTGACAACCTCTGACCCTAAAGGTCAAACACAATGAATGAATAAACAAGGGAAGACAACCCCTAATCAACCTGACATCGCAGGTAAAGACACAATTATACTTATGATACAAACATAAGCAAATAACTTGACAGATGACTCCGTCGAAAATGACAGCAACATTACTACCACCCCCCCTGTAAAAAAAAAAAAATGAAATTTTTTTTTTTTTTTTTTAATATGTCCATGAGCAAGATAGCACCAGTATCACTTCTGTGCTCATGCAAACAATGAACCTAATATCAGGTACAATAGAAGAGGGTACAAATCATCTCTCAACATAGGAGAAAATATTTCCTTTAAGCCAAACAAACTAAGGGATACCATTCAAGAAACCTAAGTTGCTGGCAATACCAATCATATATCAAACATTACTAAATAATATAATCATAGCAATATACAAATGTCAATGCTATTTTAGCAACATATCACTGATGGATGGACAAAATGAAATTTGTTAAATTATCTAAACATCATCCAAATACATTTGTATTACAACATATTATGATATGAAGGACAGACCTAAGTCTGAAAGTATATCAGGAAAAACTAGGACACAAGATTTAACTGGAATCATGTGGGCATCTAGACAATATGTCCGCCATCACATTATCCGAACCACGGATAGCTCGCACCGTGAAATGGAAAGGCTGAAGAGCAATAGCATAACGAGTAGATCTCGAGCTCTTCAAATCCTTACTTTGCATAGCCGTAAGAGCTTTTTGGTCGGTTTCCATAAAGAAATGCGCGCCCAGAAGGAACCTTTGTAGCTTAAGAATGGACCAAACCATAGCCAACAATTCACGGTCCAAAACCGAGTAATTCCTTTCTGCCGCATTCAGCTTCCTAGAAATATACATTACAGGATGCAGAGTTCCTGAATATTCCTGCATTAGTGCCGCTCCAATCCCAGTGGAAGAGGCATCACTACGAAGGACAAAAGTCTTATCAATCGTCGGTAGTCTTAAGATAGGATGAGATGAGAACAAATTCTTAACCTGATCCAATGAAGATTGGCATTCTTGGGACCAACGCACCATATTAGGAGAACCTTTTTTCAATAACGTTGAAAGTGGTGCCATAATGGAGGACAGATTCTCAATGAATCTTCCATAGAATTGTATCAATCCCAAGAGACTACGCACTTGCTTTTTTGTCTTCGGAACCGAGATATTTAATATCTTTGAAATGTTTTGGTCCTCTGTCTTCAACAGACCATGACCAACTCGATGACCTAGGAAGGAAATTTCACTAAACCCAACAAAAGCTTTAGAGGGTTTAGCAGTCAAACTATGCTCACGTAGAGTAGATAGCAATTCCTTTAGACCCAAATAGTGTTCTTCCCAAGTATCGCTGAAAAGACAGATGTCGTCTAAATATGCAATGACATCTGCACGATCTGATAGAATTCGTCGCATCATGCGTACGAAAGTCGCTGGGGCGTTCATAAGCCCGAAAGGCATAAAATTCCATTGAAACAGACCCCTAGGTGTCGAAAAAGCAGTGAGAGGTTTGGCGTGTTCCGTCAGTGGGACTTGCCAATAACCTTTCGACAAGTCTAGTTTAGTAAAGAATTTAGCTTTAGAAAGTCTAATAAGTAGATCATCTAATAACGGCATAGGTTCAGCATCGAACTTCGTAACTTGATTTAATTTGCGATAATCAACGCAAAGACGTATGTTATTGTCTTTCTTTCGAACAATAACTATCGACGAAGAATAAGCTGAAGTGGATGGTTCAATTATTTGTAGTTGAATCATTTCATCCAATTCTTTCTCGACTTGTGCTTGAAAATGAATAGGTATTGGGTATGGTCTTACTCTGATCGGATTACGATCAGTAAGTATGATGTCATGTTCTATGACATCTGTGTGTCCAGGAATGTCGGTAAGGACATCCTGATATGATTGTAACGTAGAGGATACTTGACGCTGTTCCTCAAAAGACAAGTTGGAAGAGACTGTAACGTCTCTCCACGATTCCGTTGAAGTAAGTGGAATCGCAGGAAGAGGTAAGTTCACGTCAGAAAAAATAGTTTCCTCATCCTGTATAACGGACAGGGATGAGATGTGACCATGTTGGACTGGAGAGTCGTCCGTCGCCTGGAAAATAGGCTGTAAATAGTCTGGACGTTCAATAAACTCTGTTAGCATATTTATATGGAAGGTTTTATGCCTTCCATCCACATCGACAATATAGTCGACATCAGAAATTTTCGAGACTATAGTGTATGGACCCTTCCAAGAAATGAGAAGTCTATTCTCTCTTGAGGGCAGTAAGACATATGCTTTGTCTCCAGGACAAAGTTGACGTAGGCGTCTTTTCTTATTAGCAAATCGCCTAGCTTTTTCTTTCGCAAATTCGGAAGATGAAGTTGCTAACCTGCACGATTCGATAATCTTTTCTCTAAGAGCTATGACATATTCATATGACGATTGTGTATCATCGTCAATATTATCGGAAGTTATCAAATCGTGTAACAAGGACATTGGCCCGCGCGGTTGCGCGCCAAAGACAAGTTCGAAAGGAGAAAACCCTGTATGCTCGTTGGGAACCTCTCTATAGGCAAAGAGGACTGCAGGTAAAACCCTGTCCCAATCTTCAGGATGATCCTCCGTTATCTTGCCAAGTAAGTTCTTTAGTGTCCTGTTAAGACGTTCTACCAATCCATTGGACATTGGATGATAAATACTACTGAGAGACCTTTTAATGTCTAGCGTAGCCATTACCTGAGACATAACGTCCGAAATTAACTGAGTGCCGTGATCCGACAGTATTTCTCCGGGGAATCCCAGACGAGAAAATACGAGCCAAAGAGCATCAGCGATATCGACAGTTGATATGCTCTTCAGAGGAATAGCCTCTGGCCAACGCGTGCACATGTCCACGCAAGTGAGGATAAATTGGTGTCCTCTGGCTGACTTAATTTTGAACGGACCAATGATGTCTATAGCCATTTTCTGAAACGGCCGAATCGGAATATCTGCAGCCTGAATAGGAGCAGCATGTCTCGGACCCCTAGACTTGACCTCTTGACAAATTTTGCAAGATCGGCAATAAATTCGGATGTCTTTATTCACGAATGGCCAAAAGAAGGACGCAAGGACTCTAGTTTTAGTTCTGGAAAAACCCATGTGTCCCGCACACTGAGAATCGTGTGCATGCCGAAGAATTAAGGCTCTCATACACTTAGGCACCAGAATTTGCGAGTGCATAGACTTGTCCGAGTGTTGTACCATTCGTACCAATATACCATTCTTCATAGTGATATACGATTTGTGATTCGTATTTTGATTGGGATCCCCTTTCTTTGCAAGAAGGAAGTATTTCTTCAAAGAAGGATCCTCTTCTTGACGTTTAACAAACGAGTCATGGGAAATCACCAAGTGCTCGTCTTGGCTATCAACTTCATTACTATTATCAGATGAAGTTGGGGGATTAAGAGCTTGAGCTCTTGTCACCACTGCATTGACCGTTTGAATGTTTTTTTCTTCCCAACTAGAAATTTGTTGCGGGGTGCATTCCTTAACCCCATGAATACGACCGATTATAAGGTCCGCAATAGGATTAGGAAGAAGACATGCATGGACATCTCCTGTGAAGAAAGGAGTGTCAATCCTAATAATAGCAGTAGGATAGCTTTCCATAGTACCACCAAATGTAACACATTTGATTGTTTTTCCAGTGGCACAGCAAGGATCTATCAGAGACTCCTTAACCCCGACGGTAGTACATCCCGAATCGAAAAGTACTGAGACTAGCCTATCATTTATTAGACCTTTATCTAAGATGAGAGATCCTCTCCCATCATGCGCAACTGTAGCAGGTAGAGCAGGAAGAGGGTGACCACAACTTAGCGTAGATACAGTCGATGAATCGAACAATGTTAAGCATTGGGGGCATTCAGTTGCTCTCCCAAAATCGAAAGCACAACCAGTGATAGCCCTAGAGTTACCACTATCATTTGCTGTATTACAGGCTCCATCAAACTCTTGTTGTGCAGAGTTTGCCTGTTGGTAAGGTCTTTTCTTGTTAAACCTAGGTCTGCCTCGATTATCATTTCCCCTGTAATTATTTCGAGTATCATTTCCCCTGTAATTGTTATCATATTGCCTATTGTAATCATCATTCCGGTTTGAATCCCGGTTTCTAAATTCACCATCGTCATAATCTTGACGTCGAGAATGATTACCTCGAAAATTTGAATAGTTATTATTTGGATAGCCTTTGCGAAAGTGTCTCAAATTATTACCACTAAAATTACGAGAACTACCATCTTGTCTCCACTGCATAGACGAAGAACCATCATGTGTTGGATTACTCCGCTTCTGAGTGTAATTTTGATTACTTCCCCTATTCCAATTTTGTTGAGCACCCTGAAATTTTTTTTTGAAATTAGGGCCATATGGTGTTGCCGAAGCAGCTGGCAACCCTTCTTTCACTTTAGAATTGCTAACTGTAGCATGGGGATGTGCTGTGGCATACTGACAACAGTATTCCTCCATTTCTTTTAAGTTTTTAGGCTTACGCTCATGAAGGAATGCAAGAAAAGAATCATTAACAGATGACAAAACCTTATCTCGCAATAATAAGTCCATTAGACCTTCATATGTTTTCTCAATCTGAGACAACTCAACCCATCGTGTAAATGTACGACGTATCTTTGTAACAAAATCAGAGAAATCTACTCCATTTTCTGGCAACATTGTCCTAAAACGAAGACGATAGTCTTCTTGTTTTAGTTGATATTTTTTTAGCAATGCTGCCCTGACAACATCATAATTAGTCCTCTCATGTTCGTCTATTGTCATAAGAGTAGTCACTGTGTCACCTGTAAAAAATGGCATCAGTTGTTCAACATATTTTTCCTTTTTTATGTTATGCGTATCGCACAAAAATTGGAATCTATCTAGATAATCTGCTACGTCATCCTTTAAAGGATTGAAATGAGGCAATTTAATCCTACTAACAAACTCCTTTGTCGTACTCGAAGTTGTTTGCTGAGCACCCGTACTCGCCAATTTCAATTTCTCTAACTCCAAAGTTGCGAGTCTTTCCTCGTGTTCCATTTTCCTAATTTCAGCCTCGGCTTGAGCTTTCCTCTCCTCTGTAGCAGCTTGAGCTTTCCTCTCCTCTGCAGCAGCTTGAGCTTTCCTCTCCTCTGCAGCAGCTTGAGCTTTCCTCTCCTCTGCAGCAGCTTGAGCTTTCCTCTCCTCTGCAGCAGCCTCTTTGTCTAATCTCTTTTGTTCAGCTTCAAATCTCCTTTCCTCCACCTGCATCTGCAATTTCTTTTGTTCAGCAGCCATATCAGCTTCTCTGTCTAGCCTTTTTTGTTCCGCCGCAGCTTCTCTTTCTAATCTTTTCTCTTCAGCCTGAGCTTTTTTTTTCTTCTGCAGCTAATGCTTTGTCATACTGAGCAACAGCCCATTGTTCTAACTGTTGACCAGTCTTATCAAGGGCTCTCCCTTGTGTAATAAAGTAGTCCAATGTAGACATCTTGTCTAATGAGATCAGAAACCTGAAAAAAAAATTAAATAAATTACCTTATCCCACTTCAATGGGAGACAAGTCTGAAATGCTAGACTTGTATACTCACTTCACTTTATTTTACTGTCTTAGTCTTAGACAAAGACTTTGTATGTTCCTCTTGTTTATAATGTACCCAAAAAATCACTTGAGTACCTGTGGAAAAAAAAATTCCCTTATATCCCACTCACTATGGGCACAAGTCTTTTTTATAAAGAACTTGAATATGTATTTCACCTTGTCTCAATCTTTGTAGATAACAAGTCTTTTATCAAAGAACTTGTATAAATATCTTATATAATAATATTTTATTAACAAACTCTATATGAAGAGTCTACCTTATCAATATTATCAAAACATGACCAAGTATATGTATGTAGACTGTGTATGACAGTAATGTAGTACAAACAAACAAAAATACAAAGACAAAGATACAAAACAATACAAATGGCAACACTGTTTTAACCAAAAATGTGTAGAGAAATACACAAAAGAAAGGAGAGACCTACAGAATACAAACAAAACAAATCGAAAATCAAAACTGAAAAAAAACAGACAAAAAATATTACAAAAACAACGTTAAGTACAATTACATCACAGCTAACATCAATAGCGACCAATTGTCACTAGCAAATTTCCAAATTAAGAAAATTTGCACCTACAGAACGCTTACAGTAAGCCTCGATCAAGTGGCATATTTACCGTAAGACCCACCAACCGAAAAACCCGCAGAAAAATACACAAAAACAGTAGAAGTAACATAAACATATAGCAATCAATTTCAATGTGTTGCAGAACAAGTTCAGTCACAGCTGAAACTAAAATAAATTCCTTGCTCCTTGCGAACACAGAAACGAAATGTCAAACGCACACTGAACGTCAAATCCACTGTAACATAAAGTGGTATTCACGAACCAAAGTTACTATGACCTTCTCAAATTAGGACTTGCACATTGAATGTTTACTATTTCCACGTACTGTTTACAAACACTTGACCTCCAACAATGTAGCTTGAATGCTCTGACCTAGAAAAGTCCGTTGTTGAATGAAACGTGTAACAACCAGCAGTACTGTTTACAATAGGAACCCGCCTTCTATGCAGTTATGGTCCACGTAGCAAATGCCTAGATGTTAACTTCAGTACTTGTCTTGTTATGGTTTATATAGCATTATAATATAAATGCTCGTACTGTTTATCTGGGTCAACCGTTGATGACCTATTTCTGTCCTGTTGTAGCCAAAACTTGCAAGTGTAGAATTAGCGCTGTGTGTTACGGCTGTCCCGTGTGTAGCTTAGACCCACAGATCAGAAGTGTAATGTGTACTTGTCCTTCTTGTAACTTTCTCGACAAAACTGGAGACATCATACATGTAACAGCCAACCAGGAATGTAAATTTCTGGATCCATAAATGTCAACAATAATGTCAAATGCTCGCTCTGTTCTTTTTAAACCCACAGATCTGGTCCATCAGAAATGTAAGTTTCTAGGCCACATTGGCGACAAGAAATGTATCATAAGAGCCCACGTAACTGGTCCACCAGAAATGTAACTGTCTTTTTTTTTTTCTTGTTGAGGTGATCACTGGCCCAAGACAGTATACCTGTTGTTAGATGTGTAGTGCGAGCGTATGATGAATTGAGTGTGGGTGCGAATGAAGGCGCGAATGTGTTTAGGCTCGTATAGATGTAGATCCTGCAACCCATACTCTCACATGCAGTAATCAAGGATGCTTTGACACTGCAGGCATGTTTCAAGACATTTATTGACGAGAACACACATAGTATCAACAGGAACAGTCAGTGTAACAAGGTCATGCTGACCTGAAATCGATAGGTATACATTTGGCATTCAAAAAGGTAAACATCGGAATAGACGTGCATGGTCAATAGCAAAGTTCTTCAATAATGACAGTTCGTAGCGTCGCCCTTGGCGTCTCTGACTAAACGCGTCAGATGCCTTAGTTACTTTGACACACAGGTGCAACTTGGCACTCCCCGCCAATTGCACATATCAGGCTGTAGTATAATAGCCGAAAGCACAGGCCTCGTTCTGACGTCGGCCGTGTACTTCTGTTAAATAGGTTATCATCAACCCTGCAGTAATACTTATTGTAGATATGAATTCCGCCAATCTGCGGCTCCCACAATATATCTTCGTCACTGGATTTCTGGACAATATAAGACTAACAGTCTTGGATGGCTACCTCGAGCACAAATATATAAGTTCTGAAATGGCGGATCAGTGAGCTGCTGTTCACCCTAGGTAATCCTTTACATGTTCTGCCACCGAAAAGCGTAATAATGCATAAAGGTCGGTATTACCTGGAAAATGAATCCTCAGAACTAAACAAGGAATTCTGTCGTCATCCCGACGCACAGAGATTCACTGGGGAAAACTGCCATAGCAGTTACTTCGAAGATTCTCCCCGAAAAACAATGGACTCTTGGTCCCTTCAGAAAAACAGGACCTTCCCGGCTTGCCGGAAGTATATCTCACTCCCGCTTAAAAAACCTTCCCATAGGCCTACGCCCGAACTGACAACCTCTGACCCTAAAGGTCAAACACAATGAATGAATAAACAAGGGAAGACAACCCCTAATCAACCTGACATCGCAGGTAAAGACACAATTATACTTATGATACAAACATAAGCAAATAACTTGACAGATGACTCCGTCGAAAATGACAGCAACAATGGGGTTGTTGGTTATATCAGGACGTGTTTTCTTTGTTGTAATATGTTTTTGTTTGTATTTATTTTATACTATATTATCTCTAGTAGGTATTTTCTTTTTGTAGTTATAGTTCATAATGTTTTTTTTATTATTTTTTATCTAAAATATGCAATTGTTTAATATGGTATGTTTTTAATTTTCGCTGGATGCTTTATTTGGTTAATCTGTATGTATCTTGTGTGAACCAGAAAGTGTCTAATTGCGTTTGGTTCTTGGCACTCTTCACATGTGGGTTCCTCAATCATGAAATATCCAGTTCCAAGCTTGAGCCTTAGCTTACTTACTTAGTCGTTCTCCTTCTACCGTGAGGTGTAGAGGTTTGAGCCTTAGCAATTTTTTTATTAATTGGTATTTTTAGTTCATCTTTTATGTGACATTTTTTGCTTGGTTTTTTTAGGATTTTATGTGCGTGTCTTGCTTTTTTACTTTGGTCCCATGCTGTTATCCGCTCTTTAGTTATTGTTTGATCAATTAAGCTCTTTATTTCGAACTTCCCTAGGCCTACTTCAATTTTGTTGTGGCTAGTTCTCCCGCCTTTGACTTCTTTGTCTGCAAGCTCATTTCCTGCTATCCCCACATGTGATGGTATTCATGTTAGTGTTGTCCTGCATCCTGTCGTATGCAGATATGTATTAACCTGTAGTATTTCCTCTATAATATCTGGCCTACTATAACCATTTCTGTTTCTGATAGCTAAAACTGCTGAAAGGGAATCTGTGAGAATGGTTACTTTCTTGGGTGGGCTTTCTGCAGCTATTTCTAAAGCTTTTAGGATTGCCACTAATTCTGCTGTAAAGATGGATGTATTACCTGTTACTTTGTATCTTTTGTAAATTTTTAATTTTGGTATTGTTATTCCTGCTCCTAGTTGTCCTTCTTCATCTTTTGACCCATCAGTATATATAGTTAGGCTATTATTTATATACCGTTCTATGTACTCTAGTGCTTTTCTTTTTGCTGAGTGTAGAGTGCTAGAATCCACCAGATATATGTAGTGTCTATTTTGAGGTGTGTAGCAGTACTCTACTGGATATGTTGATATGGAGCTATAAAGTGTTGATGTGTCTTGGTAGTAGTACCACTCAACATGGAGGGTTATCGCCCTCAGACACCAGAGATGATGAGGCAAGATCTTATGGTGTCGTGGTCTGGTTTATGTGTGACGTGTTTATGAAGTCAAGTATCAGATAGGGACGTCACATCAATTCATAAACGTATAAAGTCAATAAATTGTTGAACAGCAAGTGATGTTGTTGGTAACATATAATATACGCCACAACGACGAGATACATGAAGATAATTATGCAGTAACATCACTGGTATAGAACAATAGTCATTACATCATCACCGTAGTCAATACAGCAGGAACAGCAGACAGCATCAATAATAATGGTACATTATATGCCTTCTTAGGATATCATAAACAGCTGTGCATGTAGTCAGGTGGTAAGCTTTTCCTTTCCATCATAGCTAGTAGATATCAAATGGGAGATTAAATCTAGTCTCCTATATTCGACCTCAACAAGACAGGCATGTCTTTTGAGCGTCACATTATCGTCCTCTATGTTCCTTAAACAACAAAGGTATCAAACCTAGATCCATCAATAAAGTTCAGGAAGCAAATGGTCCTTAGGACAGGCATCAATAGATGCGTGACAATATAAGTGGATTGTGAGCTGAGCAAACTCGTCATATCATAGACTCTTTAATAAGGCAGGCTAGGCAAAAATGTCAACATCACAAGATGGCGATAAAGTTACTCAGAAAAGATTCAATTACCTGTTCATCAGGAATTAAATCACATAAATCACATAGGCCTCCCGGCACTTTGAATAGCATAGAGATATATCATCTCACAAAAAGAACAACAATGATGAGGACTCCTTCCTGAATAATATAAGCGAAGACGCTAGCACAACGCTACGTCTCGCTTTACCAGCAATTCTGCCCAGACTGACTTGGGCGGAAATCATTCAAACACTGACACAAACTAGGACATGCGCAGAACACGCGAATCGAATACAGCTCAGCTAACTTACGAAACGAAGAATGTTCTACGATGTTCGTCTGAAGATTTCGAACCTTAAAAGGAAATGACATCGCAAGCTGCCAACTGTTTCTAGGAAAACGCTTCATACATGGTTATGACTTAAAATCGCTCACACACAAATTATCAACAACCCTCGCTATCAAGATAAGACAACTTCTTGACGATGCTATCAAGATTAGACGACTGTAGAAATAAAAGTGACTACAATTCTATGAGTTACTTCCCATGCATTAAAAAATTAAATCTAGTCAGAATGCATGGTCAGAATATATAGTCAGAATAAGTTGCGACAAGTTAAGCGCAACATTACCGCAACCTCCCGATTAAAAAAAAAAATGTGCAACATTTTTTTTTTTTTTTTTTTAATATCCAAGAGTAAAACCAAAAGCGGTTTAACAACGCACGAATTATGCGGGGATAACTAGTTGCACTGCTTAATATGAGGCTAAATTGACACATAAAGTGTCTGGTGAGAATATTTCTCAACAGATAAAAAAATCTGATTCAAAAAATATATATCGGGAGGTGCCACCAACACACACTACGCTTGCATGAAAATACAATATAAATATACAAGTTCATATCATTATAATCAAATAGCGGTGTCATACTCTAATACCGCTTAGAATGGATGTACACATCTGATATAGAATGTTAAATAGTACATTATCTAAATGTTTAATAATATCATTACATAATGAAATTAAACATAAATGACGATCCAGGACACATCTCCTGTCGTTCCAAGGGAAGTGTACAATGCGGAACTCTCCATGTTTGACAACAGAAAGGTAGCTTCTCAGATCAACAATAACGTGCTGAGAAAAAACAACTAATATAATTCTATTTAATAGCCATTAAGTTTCATACTATACAATACATTATTATTAACAATTGTGGCCGAGTGAACTTTCGGCCCTTATATTAACTACTCAGTCTTCCTTTTATATTAAAGATGGGAACAGAAGAAGATGATAACAAAGCACAATAGTATGTGTTCACCTAAAGTGAGGACAGATGTGCTAATGTATTGTAGTAATATAGGTGTGTTATGACTCTGTCGTATATCTAGAAATAGGACAGAAGTATTAGTTGAAATCATGTGGGCATCTAGACAGAATGTCAGCCATCACATTATCCGACCCACGGATAGCTCGTACCGTGAAGTGAAAAGGTTGAAGAGCAATAGCATATCGAGTGGATCTCGAACTCTTCAAGTTCTTAGTCTGAATAGCTGTAAGAGCTTTCTGATCAGTTTCTAGAATGAATGTGCTCCCAGGAGGAATCTTTGTAGTTTGAGAATAGACCAAACCATAGCCAACAATTCACGGTCTAAAACCGAGTAGTTCCTCTCTGCCGCATTTAGTTTTCTAGAAATGTACATGACAGGATGCAGAATTTGTGAATATTCCTGCATAAGAGCTGCTCCGATCCCAGTGGATGAAGCATCACTTCGAAGAACAAAAGTTCTATCAAGAGTAGGTAATCTTAGGATGGGAGGAGAAGAAAATATACTTTTAATCTGGTCTAAGGAAGATTGACATTCCTGAGACCAACGAATCAGATTAGGTGATCCTTTCTTCAACAACGTTGAAAGAGGTGCCATTATCGAAGATAGATTCGGAATAAATCTCCCATAGAATTGAATTAACCCCAAGAGACTACGGACTTGTTTCTTCGTCTTAGGTACAGAGATGTTCAATATTTTCAAAGTATTGTGGTCTTCTGTCTTCAAGAGACCATGACCAACACGATGACCCAAGAAAGAAATTTCAACAAAACCAGTATAAGCTTTAGAAGGTTTTGCTGTCAGATTATACTCACGTAGAGTAGACAGTAGGTCATATAAACCCATATAGTGATCTTCCCAAGAATCACTGAAGAGACAGATATCATCTAAGTATGCGATGACATCTGAACGATGAGAAAGAATTCGACGCATCATGCGAACGAAAGTAGCAGGGGCGTTCATAAGACCGAAGGGCATTACATTTCATTGAAATAGACCCCTAGGTGTAGAGAAAGCAGTCAGAGGTTTGGCATGATCTGCTAAAGGCACTTGCCAATAACCTTTTGACAAGTCAAGTTTAGTGAAAAATCTAGAATTAGATAGTCTAATAAGTAGATCTTCTAGTAAAGGCATAGGTTCAGCATCGAACTTTGTGACTTGATTTAATTTGCGATACTCAACGCAAATTCGTATGTTCTTATCTTTCTTCCGGACAATAACCATGGAAGAAGAATATGGTGAAGTCGATGGTTCAATTATGTTCAATTGAATCATTTCATCCAATTCCTTTTCCACTTGTGACTAAAAGTGTATAGGGATAGGATAAGGCCTAACCCTAATAGGATTATTGTCGGTAAGAATTATGTCATGTTCTATGACATGCGTGTGACCAGGGATGTCGGTTAGAACATCCTTAAATGTCTGTAACATCGACGAGACTTGACGATGTTCATCAACAGAAAGATTAGGAGAAATGGAGACATCTTTCCAAGATTCCATGGAATGTAGTGGAACCACTGGAAGAGGAAGATCGACATCAGAAAAAACAGATTCCTCATCCTGTATGACAGACAGCGATGAGTAATGACCATGAGGTACAGAAGATTCGTCCGTTGCCTAAAAAATAGGCAGCTAATAGTCTGGACGCTCATGAAATTCTGTCAGCATGTTGATATGGAAAGTTTTATGCTTTCCATCTATATCGACCACATAGTCAACATCGGAAATTCGTGAGACTATTGCATATGGACCTTTCCATGCAATCAGAAGTCTATTTTCCCTACTGGGGAGTAGGACGAATGCTTTGTCACCTGGACAAAGTTGTCGTAGACATCTGTTCTTGTTAGCAAACTGCCTTGCTTTTTCTTTAGCAATTTCTGACGAAGCAGTCGCTAGTTTGCATGCCTCAATAATCTTTTGCCTAAGAGCAATGACATACTCATATGAGGATTGAGTGTCAACACTAATATCATCGGCAGTGATGAGATCGTGTAACAAAGACATAGGGCCGCGCGGGCGCGCACCAAAGACAAGTTCAAAGGGACAAAATCCTGTGTGTTCGTTTGAGACCTCTCTATAGGCAAAGAGAGCCGCAGGTAAAACCCTGTCCCAATCTTGAGGATGATCTTCAGTTATCTTACCAAGTAAAGTCTTGAGCGTTCTATTCAGACGCTCAACTAACCCATTAGACATAGGATGATAGATGCTACTGAGAGATCTTTTAATGTGTATGGTAGACATTACTTGAGACATAGTATCAGATATGAGTTGAGTACCATGGTCTGATAGTATTTCTCTGGGGAACCCCAAGCGAGAAAATATCAGCCAAAGGGCATCTGCGATATCTGTAGTAGATATGCTCTTTAGAGGGATAGCCTCTGGCCAACGTGTGCACATATTGACACAAGTAAGGATAAACTGATGTCCTCTGGCCGACTTTATCTTAAAAGGGCCAATAATATCTATGGCCATTTTCTGAAATGGCCGAATAGGGATGTCAGCAGCCTGGATAGGCGCAGCATGTCGTGGTCCTCTAGATTTGACCTCCTGACATACCTGACATGATCGGCAGTATATACGAATGTCTTTGTTGACAAAAGGCCAAAAGAAAGCCGCAAGGACTCTCGACTTTGTACGGGAAAATCCCATGTGTCCAGCACATTGCGAGTCATGAGCATGTTGCAATATTTGCACTCTCATACTCTTGGGAACAAGAATTTGCGAATGTGCCGACGTGGTCGAGTCTTGTACCATACGTACAAGTACGCCGTTTTTCATTGCTATCCAAGATTTTCTTTGTGTATCCTTATTTGGATCACCTTTCTTTGCAAGAATGAAGAATTTTTTTAGCGTAGGATCTTCTTCTTGTAATTTTATGAACGAGTCACGAGAAATAACCAAGGTACTATCTTGGCTATGAACTTCATTATCATTATTCAATGAAGTTTGTGGTGTTTGTAGAGCTTGTGCTCTTGTAACTACTGCATTGGTAGCTTGCATATTATGATCTTCCCAAGCAGCAATCTGCTGTGGGGTACATTCCCTAACTCCGTGGATACGACCATTATTAAGGTCCGCAATAGGATTGGGTAAGAGACAGGCATGCACATCTCCCGTAAAGAAAGGAGTGGAAATGTGAATTACAGCAGTGGATATTTCTCTAGAGTGCCGCCAAATGTGACACATTTGATAACCTTTCCTGTAGCACAGGATGGTTCTACAAGCGATTGTCTAACACCAATAGTGGTGCATCCGAAATCGAAAAGTAGTGAGACCGGAGTATTATTAACAAGACCCTTATGTAGGATTAGAGAACCTCTCCCGTCATGTGTAACCGAAGCAGGAAGAGCGGAAAGAGGGTGACCACAACTCAAAGTCGATATTGTAGTCGGTTCAAACAAAGTACTGCAATGGGGGCACTTGTTTGCTCTCCCAAAGTCAAAAGAAGAACAAGTGACAGCGTCAGAGTTTTTATTATCAGAAACCTGATTACAGGCTCCCTGAGATTCTTGTTGAACCGAGTTAGCCTGCTGATATCTCTTTTTTTGTATTGAGATCTACCGCGACTACTATTACCTCTGAAGTTATCACTGTTGTTATTATCTCTGTAGTTATTATTGTCTCTATTATAACTGTTATCCTGTTTTGAACCACAGTTTCCATGATTATTATCATGTCCACATTGATGTGAACATCTATTTGTTTGGTTTTGAGGTCTACGCGAGGAAAAGCCTCTGTTACCATATCCTCTTCTGAAATGCCTAAAATTATTAGGTTGGAAGTAACGAGGACTGTCAGCTCGTCTCCAATTCTTCGAAGAAGAATCACCCTGAAATTGATTTCCATAATTTTGACCGTAACTACGGTTACTTTTCCTATCAAAATTTTGTTGGAATCTATGACTAGAGTTTTGACCATAAGGTGCTGCCGAAGCAACTGGCAGACCTTCTTTTACTTTAGAGTTACCAATGGTTACGTAAGGATGCGCAGTTATATACTGACAACAGAAATCTTCCATTTCTTTTATTATTTTAGGTTTACGTTCATGAAGGAAAGCAAGGAAAGACTCATTGACAGAAGACATGACTTTGTCTCTTAGTATTAAGTCCATAAGTCCTTCATAAGTTTTTCTGTCTTAGACAGCTCCACCCAACGTAAAAAAGTAAGACGTATCTTTGAAATGAATTCAGAGAATTGCATTCCAGTTTCTGGCAACATATTTTTAAATTGAAAATGATAGCCGTCTTCGTCAAGTTGGTATTTCTTTAACAATATAGCCCTGATAACCTCATAGTTGTTCTTGTCAGGCTCATCTACCATACTTAACATACTCAAAGCATCACCTCTAAGTATCTTGGACAAATGATAAACCTGCAGTGATTTATCTATGTTATGTACTTTACATGAAGTTTCAAATCTGTCCAGATAGAATGTTATATCGTCAATGGAAGCATTCAATGGTGGTAGATTAAGCTTAAAAGTGCTTGCATTAGTCTTATCTGAGATCTTATTTGCATCATTAGCATTACCCATGTCCATCACCTTTAATTTCTCAACTTCCAAAGCTAAGAGTTTTTCTTCATGCTCCATTTTTGCTTTTCTCTCCTCAGCTTCAACCTTTAACTTTTCTATTTCAAGTTTTTTAATTTCAGACTCTTTTTCAAATCTTTTCTCTTCAATTTTTGCTTCTGCTTCTCTTTGTAGCTTTTTTTCTTCAGCCTCAGCTTGTTTTTCTAATCTTTTATTTTCAGCCTCTTTTTCAAGTCTTTTTATTTCAGCCTCTTTTTCAAGTCTTTTATTTTCAGACTCAATCTGTAGTCTCTTCTCTTCAGCTTTTGCTTCTGCTTCTCTTTTTTGTTTTTCCATTTCCATTTGGAATCTTTTTTCATCCACCTGCATCTGCAGTTTTAAATTCTCAGCTTCTATTTTCTTTTGTTCAGTTTGCTCCTTCATTTTCTTTTCTTCCGACTTCAATGCCTTGGCATATTGAGAAGTCGCAAATTCTTCTAACTTATCACCAGTCTTCCCAAGCAATTTACCCTGCTCAATAAAGTGCTCAAATGTAGACATGATGAGTAATAATATGAGTCCACAACCTGAAATAATTAATTATCTTATTTCAAATTTAATTATAACAAGTCTTAAATGAAGTACTTGCTTACTCGCAACACTATATTATCATCCCAATCTCTATGGGAAACACGTCTTATATCAAAGGACTTGTGTATAGACCTTGTTGAAATATCATCAATCAACTCTTGATCATAGGTGCACTTCCCATTCAATAGTGCACAATACTATTCATCATTTATTTATCAACAGTATAGTAGTGGTGCATCAGCATAATCCATTATCCAATCTGAATTAATTACTGTAAGTAATATTATTCATCATTTATTAATCATCAGTGTAGTAGTAATGCATAAGCATAACCCACTATCAAATGTGAATTAACTACTATAAGTGTAACCGATGACTATGTAAACACAATCACAATGTAAACAATAACAATGTAAACATTCCCCTGTAAAGAATACAATGTAAACAATACAATGTAAACAATAACAAAGATTTAGCAACAATACGAAAACATTCGCAGAAATCAACAAAAAATTAAGCGAAAAGTAAAGAAATATCACAAAAAATGTGATGATATCAGCGAGAAGATAATACAAATACAAGACACCACAGTGTATAAACAAAAATGGTGTATGAAACTAAACAATAGGAAAGAGTAGGCTAGCAAATACAAACAAATCAAAACAGAACTAAAGAATGCAGAAAAATAACGAAAACAATACTAACACATGTCATCACAACTAACAAAAAATAGCAACAGAAGTCGCTTTGCAAATTCCAGTATCGGAAATTTGCACACCCTACAGAACACTCTCAATAGAAGACCTCTATGACGTGGTATGATCTATAGGAGTCGCCACCCATCCAGACCCGCAGAAACATAAACATTTAAATATAAATATACAAATAACAAATAAACATATAACATGTAAACAAAAAGAATTAGAAATACAGAAGACTCAGTAGAAGTATAAGGGCACAGTTCACGAACAAACAGGCCACTTAACTTATGGAACTCCAATCGTCAGCACAGCAAACAGGATGTAATCAGCATTCTGAGATCAAAGATCCAACGTTGATTGCCATCTGTACTTGCATCAAAACAGCTACGACGATGGTTGAGACTTGAGTTTCCAAACGGTACAGGCAGTGTACAAGAAGTGTAGAACTCGTCAGCGATGGAACTTGGCCTTCTCCAAAGCAGAACAGCAACAAATCAATTCTCCCGTATGTAACAAAACTGGGAAATGTCACTTTCTTGACTTGGAACAGCAATTGTTGAAAATTCCAAAAACGTTCCTGGGCAACGCCGAGTAATTTCGAAATTCTGCACTTCTGTTGTTGTCTGTAGACTGTTGTAGAGTGCTGAATGAAGCGGGTAAGGGACCCCGAGTCTACTGGTACCAGGCCGAAACAGTTTATGTCTCAAAACGTGATGAGGTGAGGTATCTTTTGTTTCTGGCCACCAATATGTAGCGATGTGGTGGGCTTATAGAATGCCTTTGGACTGGCCACCAATATGTAGAGTGCTAGAATCCACCAGATATATGTAGAGTGTCTATTTTGAGGTGTGTAGCAGTACTCTACTGGATATGTTGATGTTAAGCTATAAAGTGTTGATGTGTCTTGGTAGTAGCACCACTCAACATGGAGGGTTATCGCCCTCAGACACCAGGGATGATGAGGCAAGATCTTATGGTGTCGTGGTCTGGTTTATGTGTGACGTGTTTATGAAGTCAAGTATCAGATAGGAACGTCACATCAATTCATAAACGTATAAAGTCAATAAATTGTTAAACAGCAAGTGATGTTGTTGGTAACATATAATATACGCCACAACGACGAGATACATGAAGATAATTATGCAGTAACATCACTGGTATAGAACAACAGTCATTACATCATCGCCGTAGTCAATACAGCAGGAACAGCAGACAGCATCAATAATAATGGTACATTATATGCCTTCTTAGGATATCATAAACAGCTGTGCATGTAGTCAGGTGGTAAGCTTTCCCTTTCCATCATAGCTAGTAGATATCAACTGGGAGATTAAATCTAGTCTCCTATATTCGACCTTAACAAGACAGGCATGTCTTTTGAGCGTCACATTATCGTCCTCTATGTTCCTTAAACAACAAAGGTATCAAACCTAGATCCATCAATAAAGTTCAGGAAGCAAATGGTCCTTAGGACAGGCATCAATAGATGCGTGACAATATAAGTGGATCGTGAGCTGAGCAAACTCGTCATATCATAGACTCTTTAATAAGGCAGGCTAGGCAAAAATGTCAACATCACAAGATGGCGATAAAGTTACTCAGAAAAGATTCAATTACCTGTTCATCAGGAATTAAATCACATAAATCACATAGGCCTCCCGGCACTTTGAATAGCATAGAGATATATCATCTCAAAAAAGGAACAACAATGATGAGGACTCCTTCCTGAATAATATAAGCGAAGACGCTAGCACAACGCTACGTCTCGCTTTACTAGCAATTCTGCCCAGACTGACTTGGGCGGAAATCATTCAAACACTGACACAAACTAGGACATGCGCAGAACACGCGAATCGAATACAGCTCAGCTAACTTACGAAACGAAGAATGTTCTACGATGTTCGTCTGAAGATTTCGAACCTTAAAAGGAAATGACATCGCAAGCTGCCAACTGTTTCTAGGAAAACGCTCCATACATGGTTATGACTTAAAATCGCTCACACAAAAATTATCAACAACCCTCGCTATCAAGATAAGACAACTTCTTGACGATGCTATCAAGATTAGACGACTGTAGAAATAAAAGTGACTACAATTCCATGAGTTACTTATCATGCATTAAAAAATTAAATATAGTCAGAATGCATGGTCAGAATATATAGTCAGAATAAGTTGCGACAAGTTTAGCGCAACACTGAGATTATGTCGTTGTTACGTGCAGTCTTTGATATCTTACAATATAATACATTTGTATACTTGTTATGTTCGCAAATATTTTGTAAACAAAATAGATACTTTTTAGTGCTTAAGGAAAAGTCATTATTGAGTTACTTCCCTTGAAAGGAGTGTCGTCACTTTCGATCGAACTCCGCGGATGAATCCAGTTTTACTGCGATTTATTCTTTGTTTGGGTAGAAATAGGTTGTTCTTGCTTCAGTGTATCTATGGCCTGAATTTATGTGTATTGTTTGTCTGGGTAGGGCGAGTCTGTCTTATATCTGAATATCTTTGCATGTCTAAGTCGAACTATATGGTCTTTTGGTCGCTAGAAAGTCAAAGGGCTGTTCGGCGGATGTGTCGCTAGAGAGGTGTGATTTGGCTTCGCCCTGATGATGGGGCTGTGTTTTTCTGTATCGGCTTGTCGCCGGGAAAAGTGATCTCAAGATTGTTGGGGAAAGTGATAGACGTTTAGACCTATCCTGTATGCTTTACCCCAGTGTTTATTCTTATTGCCAAGGAATGGCAGAATCATATTTTCTGATAACCGAGGTAACAAAAGCATTTCTTATGAACTCTTACGAAGCCATCGTTTTCGATAAGCAGACGCACGATTTGTACGTCTGAGAGAAGATTTAACTATATGAAGATGACATTCATTCATAGCAGCACCATATTGTAAAGTGAAGTCAATTGTCTCATGATAGAATCTACAAAGTAATGAGAACATTTAATGTATGATTAACTTTGATACAGATTCCTAGTTGTATCCAAACGTGAGTTACAGCTCATGAGAGAAGCCATCTTGTATTCACATATTTAAGGACTATCAGGAAGAGAAAGGGATGCCCCGTATTATCGCTTGATGAGTCCAGAGATCACTGCTACACATGAGAACCCATTACTAGCGGTTCAATATGATTATATGAAAAATATGTGTTGAACATTATTTAAAGGAATCTTCGCTAGACGAGGTTAGGTCTAGAAGCCATCTTGAATATTGTGTATAATCTGACGTGCTTTGTCAGTAAACTCAGATGATATATATATATGGGCAATACTGAGTGCTTGTCTACTGACAGTCCATTATGCTATTATTCTACATGAGTGCCCATGTATCATTGCAAGACCATTTATCCACTGTACCATGATGTATTATGCCAACCTGTGATTTGTCACTATCCGTGCTGTCGAGTGTGTACGTCCAATTAAACTGTAGCAAAGGTACACAGTCGTTGGTGTCGATGACTTCCAGCCATACATGAGTGTAAGAAAAAGACCCTTTGTCAACACCACGAACTCTTCTTATCATTCGCATATTATACTCTCAATCTATGTCTACACACCACTGCGTAGGTCGAGTTGACATTCCATACTCAAACCACGAGTTACACAACAACACAGCATTTAACTCTGGTGATGTTTTAGTGAGCTTATATTTATCAACTGATGAGCCAAAAAGAATCATTATCAACTGGTGGACCAGCTTTCTGGGTTTGACCTCGCAGAAGTTGAGAAGTCAACAGACTACCGATACCAGACCGTTTCCTGTGGCTGATACGACACACTTGCAGTATTAGTTTGCTCTTTGTCAACACTTCGTCACGTGACCTGTCAAGTGAATGCAGTATGTAGGTCAGCGTTGTTGACATTTTTACATTAGACATTACAGAGTTTCACAGAACAGTTGGATCAATTCTTGTCAATATTAACAGGAAGACAGTATTATTGAACTAAGAAGCCCTACTTTTATCGATGGATCTTCTTATGTTCTGCTATTGTGGTGAACTTTAATATTTAAGGCCAAAATTTGTAATTCAATAAAGTGGCAGTTTATTTATTTTCATAAGAATAACTTTGCCATTACTGTAAAACTGAGCCTATTTTGCAACACATACTATCATACACATAATTTATATATTTATGTTTACATGTTATTTGTTTGTATAGTATATTAGTTTATATGTCAGCGGGTTGTGTTTAGGTTGGGCGGTGTCCTCACAACAGAATATCCCACGTGATAGAGGGTCCGTTGTGGGCGTTTTCTTTAGGTGCAATTTCCTTAATTGGAAATTTGCTTGCAACAACTAGTTGCTATGTGTGTTAGCTGTGAAGACTGTAATTATTGTTATTTTTGTAATATTTCTTTGTTCTTTAGTTTTGTTTTGATTTGTTTGTAATTTGTTGGTCTACCCTTTTCTATCTTTCAGTTCTATTCACAATTTATATTCATATACTGTGACGTCATTTGTGTTGTTATTCCTTGCAGATTCAGTGATTACTTTCATTGATTTCCCTATTTGATTTATTTGATTTCTGCAAACGTTTTCGTATTGTCAGTCTTATTTGTACTTTATGTATTCTGTTGGTTGACATATGTTTTATATAGGTATATCTCATAAGACACTATTGCTTGTGCACTGCACTTGGATTATGGTATAAACCAGTACTTGATTATTATTACTGTTATACAAGACCTTATTAAGGCTTGTGACCCACAGATATTGGGATAGTGTGCTGGTATTATTATTGTTTCAAGTGATTAGTATTATTGTTAGACATCATGTCTACATTAGAATACTTCATTATACAAGGGAAAGCCCTTGATAAGACTGGTCAACAATTAGAAGAATGGACAGTTGCTCAATATGACAAGACATTAGCTGCTGCTGCAGAGGAAAGAAAAGCTGCTGCAGAGGAGAGAAAACTTCAAATAGAAGAAAAAAAAGCTGCTGCAGAAGAGAGAAAAGCTCTGACTGAAGAGAAAAGATTAGAAAAAGAAGCTGATGCTGCTGCTGAACAAAAGAAATTGCAGATGCAGGTGGAGGAAAGGAGATTTGAAGCTGAACAAAAAAAATTAGAAAGAGAAGCTGCTGCTGCTATTGAACAAAAAAGATTAGACAGTGAGGCTGAACAAAAAAGAATAGACAGAGAAATTGAACAAAAAAGATTAGACAGTGAGGCTGAACAAAAAAGAATAGACAGAGAAATTGAACAAAAAACATTAGACAGAGAAGCTGAAGAAAAAAAAGCAATAAGAGAACATGAATTTGAGTTAGAGAAATTGAGATTGACAAGTATGAGTAATGTTAATCAGGCATCTAGTGGTAATGGTAAACCTTCTACTTACAAGGTTAAGGTTCCACCGTTCAATCAGTCCAGTGACGATATTACATTCTGGCTGGATAGATTTGAACGTTCTTGTCGTACACATAATGTGGATAAATCACAATACGCTAATCAATTAGCAGAAAACTTGAAAGGTGAATCTCTGACTAGATTATGCCTTGTAGGAGAAACAGATAAGGATAATTATGACGTCATTAGGGCGGCTTTGATAAAAAAATACCAGCTAAGTGAGGAAGGCTATCGCCTTTTGTTTAAGACGATGGTGCCTGAGACAGGTGTAGAATTCTCAGAATTCATTGCAAAGGCACGTCTCACAGTTGATCGTTGGATTGAGCTTTCCAAAACAGAAAAAACGTATGAAGGACTTATGGATTTGTTGCTCAGAGATAAGATTATGTCATGTTTTAACAAACCATTCCTTGAATTTATACATGAGCGTAAACCCAAATCTCTAAAAGAAATGGAAGAATATTGTTCCCAATATGTCACTGCACACCCCGACGTGACTTTTGGCAACACTAAGATTAAGGAGAGTATGCCAGTTGCTTCAGCAACACCATACAATCCCAATTATTCACACAGATTTCAGGGACCTCAAAACAGATTTGATAAAAAAGGTAACCATAATAGTTATCAAAACCAAGGTAACCAATCATTTCAGGGTTCTTCTTCAAAGAACTGGAGACGAGCTGATAGCTCTCGACACAGGGGTGATCACAATTATAGCAATTTCCATAGAGGAAGTAATTATAGAAACTATCCGAGGTATCCGTCTTGGAGTCAACAAGATCGCAATTACAGAGATACTCATTATAATGAATATGATAATGGTAACCAAGAGAACTATGACTCAAACCCAAATAGGGGTTACAATAGAGGTAACAATAACTACAGAGGTAATAATAACCGAGGTAGATCTCAAAACAGAAGACATAAACCACATTTTCAGGCAAACTCTGCACAACAAGAGTCCCATGAAGCCTATAAACAGAGTAAAGACAATAATGACGCTAATAATATGGCATGTTCCGCTTTTGATTTTGGGAGAGCATCTCAGTGCCCCCAATGCAAAACATTATTTGAGCCAACCACAGTGTCTACTTTAAGCTGCGGCCATCCTCTTCCTGCTCTTCCTGCATCAGTCGCGCATGATGGAAGAGGTTCTCTTGTCTTACATAAGGGTTTAGTAAATAACAATCCAGTCTCCGTGCTATTTGATTCTGGATGCACCACAATTGGTGTTAGGCAGTCACTCGTAGATCCTTCCCTTGCCACTGGACAAGTAGTCAAATGTGTAACATTTGGCGGCACATTAGAGAAATACTCTACTGCTATCATTAGGATTGCTACTCCTTTCTTTACAGGAGATGTACACGCATGTCTTCTTCCGAATCCGATCGCTGACCTCATCATCGGTCGCATTCATGGAGTCAAAGAATGCACTCCGCAACAAATTTCCGCGTGGGAAAGGCAAAACATGCAGATCGCTAACGCTGTAGTCACTAGAGCTCAGGCTCTTAATATGCCTCAAACTTCATCTACTGAAGATAATGAAGTGCATAACCAAGATGATCCCTTGGTAATTTCTCGTCACTCGTTTATAAAACAGCAAGAAGATGATTCCACTCTGAAGAAATTCTTCATTCTTGCAACTAAAGGTGATCCGAATAAAGACACAAGTCGTAAATCGTGGATTACAAAGAAGAATGGCGTACTTGTACGTATGGTTCAAGACTCCATTACGTCAAGTCATTCTTAAATCCTGGTTCCCAAGAATTTGAGAGTTAAAATTTTGCAGCACGCTCACGACTCTCAGTGTGCTGGACACATGGGTTTTTCCCGTACTAAGTCAAGAGTCCTTGCGGCTTTCTTTTGGCCATTAGTAAACAAGGACATACGGATTTATTGTCGATCTTGTAAAGTATGTCAGGAAGTTAAATCCAAAGGTCCACGTCATGCTGCACCCATTCAGGCGGCAGACATTCCTATTCGGCCGTTTCAAAAAATTGCCATAGACATTATTGGTCCATTTAAGATCAAGTCTGCCAGAGGACATCAGTTTATCTTGACGTGTGTTGATATGTGCACACGTTGGCCAGAGGCTATTCCTCTGAAGAGCATTACTACTGCTGATATTGCAGATGCTCTTTGGCTTATATTTTCTCGTCTGGGGTTCCCCGGAGAGATATTGTCAGACCATGGCACCCAACTAATATCAGATACCATGTCTCAAGTAATGTCTACTCTGCAGATAGATAGATCTTTAAGTAGTATCTATCATCCAATGTCTAATGGGATGGTCGAACGCCTTAATAGAACACTTAAAAACTTACTAGGAAAGATAACTGAGGATCATCCTCAAGACTGGGACAGGTTTTACCTGCGGCCCTCTTCGCTTACAGAGAGGTCCCCAATGAACATACAGGATTTTCTCCCCTTGAACTCGTCTTTGGCGCGCGTCCGCGTGGCCCTATGTCGTTGCTTCATGATCTCATAACAGCTGACAATATTGACGATGACACAAAGTCATCCTACGAATATGTCATCGCGTTGAGACAAAAGATTATCGAAGCATGCAAATTAGCAACTTCTTCTTCTGAATTTGCGAAACAGAAGGCAAGGCAATTTGCCAATAAGAAGAGATGCTTACGACAACTTTGTCCTGGTGACAAAGCATTTGTATTACTACCTTGTAGGGAAAACAGACTACTTATTTCTTGGAAAGGTCCGTACGATATAATATCGAAAATTTCCGATGTCGACTATATTGTCGATATTGATGGGAAGCATAAAACCTTCCACATCAATATGCTTACTGAATTCCATGAACGTCCGGATTATTTACAACCCATTTTCCAAGCAACGGACGATTCTCCAGTACAACATGGTCATTACTCATCACTGTCCGTGATACAGGATGAGGAAACGAGTTTTTCAGATGTAAATCTTCCTCTTCCAATGATCCCACTTCATTCTAGTGAATCATGGAAGAACGTTACTGTCTCTCCTGATTTGTCTCTAGGAGAACAGCGACAAGTTTCAACTATGTTGCAAACATTTCAGGATGTACTCACTGACATCCCTGGACAAACTCATGTCATTGAACATGACATTGTTCTAACTGATCATACTCCTATTAGGGTTAGACCTTATCCTATCCCTATACATTTTCAAGCACAGGTCGAGAAAGAGTTGGATGAGATGATAGATTTGGAAATAATCGAACCATCCACCTCTGCATATTCTTCGCCAATGGTTATTGTTCGGAAAAAAGACAATAACATACGTCTTTGCGTTGACTATCGCAAATTGAATCAAGTAACGAAGTTCGATGCCGAACCTATGCCTTTACTGGAAGAGCTACTTACTCGACTCTCCAAATCTCATTTTTTCACTAAACTTGATTTGTCTAAAGGATATTGGCAAGTTCCTTTATCTGAACGCGCCAAACCTCTCACGGCTTTTTCAACACCTAGAGGTTTGTTCCAATGGAATTTTATGCCTTTCGGTCTTATGAACGCACCAGCTACATTCGTACGCATGATGCGCCGAATCCTATCTTATCGGTCAGATGTCATTGCATATCTGGACGACATCTGTCTTTTCAGCGATACTTGGGAAGATCACTATTAAGGGTTAGATGAATTGCTGTCTACTTTGCGCGAGCACAACCTGACAGCGAAACCCTCTAAAGCCTATATTGGTTTTAGCGAAATTTCTTTCCTAGGCCACCGAGTTGGTCATGGTTTCCTAAAGACAGAGGACCATAATACTAGTAAGATACTTAACATCTCTATCCCTAAGACTAAAAAACTGGTGAGAAGTCTGTTAGGTCTTATTCAATTTTATGGCAGATTCATTCAGAATCTATCCTCTATCATGGCACCTCTTTGTACACTTTTAAAGAAAGGTTCGCCTAATATGGTCCACTGGTCTCAGGAATGCCAATGCTCTTTGGATAAGATTAAAACATTGTTTTCAACACCACCTATTTTAGTGTTACCTACTAAAGATAAGACATTTGTTCTTCGTAGTGATGCTTCATCCACTGGGATTGGAGCGGCACTAATGCAAGAGTACTCTGGAACTCTGCATCCTGTAATGTATATTTCCAGAAAACTTAATGCGGCAGAAAGGAATTATTCGGTTTTAGACCGTGAGCTATTAGCTATGGTTTGGTCGATCCTCAAACTACAGAGATTCCTTCTAGGCGCACATTTCATAGTAGAAACCGACCAAAAAGCTCTTACTGCTATACAGAGTAAGAATTTGAAGAGCTCGAGGTCTACTCGATATGCAATTGCTCTTCAACCTTTTCATTTCTCTGTGCGAGCTATTCGTGGATCAGATAATGTGATGGCAGACATTCTGTCAAGATGCCCACATGATTCCACATAACTATTTGGTCTTAGACTTCTTGATATGTCTAGTTTATAATAGTTCCTTTCTATATAAAGATAGATACACATTTGTAATTTAATAATATAATGATTGTATCACTACTTAGCGGTTCATTGATGTTTATTCACCGCTGTGCTTTGATGATTTTTCTTCATAAATCATAAATTTAAGATATCTAATACGAAATTATGGTATGAAATTTTTTAGGCATTGTGTAATTGCCAGAATTGTATTATACTTTGATGACACCTTCCTGGAAAAATTTACTTGTAGAGAAATAATTTCTCTCAGTTTATGAGGTACATTCTCACCAGTCGCTCCATAAGTCGACTTAGCCTCATATTAGGCGTTATATTTATTCCTGATATTTTCATCTGCGCATTATTCATGCGTTGTGAGCCTATTGTACGTTGCTCCTAGATGTATTTAAAAAAAAAAAAATGTTCCATTTTTTTTCCCGGGAGGTGTGGTAAGACTGTTACGTGCAGTCTTTGATCTTACAATATAATACATTTGTATGCTTGTTATGTTCGCAAATATTTTGTAAACAAAATAGATACTTTTTAGTGCTTAAGGAAAAGTCATTATTGAGTTACTTCCCTTGAAAGGAGTGTCGTCACTTTCGATCGAACTCCGCGGATGAATCCAGTTTTACTGCGATTTATTCTTTGTTTGGGTAGAAATAGGTTGTTCTTGCTTCAGTGTATCTATGGCCTGAATTTATGTGTATTGTTTGTCTGGGTAGGACGAGTCTGTCTTATATCTGAATATATTTGCATGTCTAAGTCGAACTATATGGTCTTTTGGTCGCTAGAAAGGTCAAAGGGCTGTTCGGCGGATGTGTCGCTAGAGAGGTGTGATTTGGCTTCGCCCTGATGATGGGGCTGTGTTTTTCTGTATCGGCTTGTCGCCGGGAAAAGTGATCTCAAGATTGTTGGGGAAAGTGATAGACGTTTAGACCTATCATGTATGCTTTACCCCAGTGTTTATACTTATTGCCAAGGAATGGCAGAATCATATTTTCTGATAACCGAGGTAACAAAAGCATTTCTTATGAACTCTTACGAAGCCATCGTTTTTCGATAAGCAGACGCACGATTTGTATGTCTGAGAGAAGATTTAACTATATGAAGATGACATTCATTCATAGCAGCCCCATATTGTAAAGTGAAGTCAATTGTCTCATGATAGAATCTACAAAGTAATGAGAACATTTAATGTATGATTAACTTTGATACAGATTCCTAGTTGTATCCAAACGTGAGTTACAGCTCACGAGAGAAGCCATCTTGTATTCACATATTTAAGGACTATCAGGAAGAGAAAGGGATGCCCCGTATTATCGCTTGATGAGTCCAGAGATCACTGCTACACATGAGAACCCATTACTAGCGGTTCAATATGATTATATGAAAAATATGTGTTGAACATTATTTAAAGGAATCTTCGCTAGACGAGGTTAGGTCTAGAAGCCATCTTGAATATTGTTTATAATCTGACGTGCTTTGTCAGTAAACTCAGATGATATATATATATGGGCAATACTGAGTGCTTGTCTACTGACAGTCCATTATGCTATTATTCTACATGAGTGCCCATGTATCATTGCAAGACCATTTATCCACTGTACCATGATGTATTATGCCAACCTGTGATTTGTCACTATCCGTGCTGTCGAGTGTGTATGTCCAATTAAACTGTAGCAAAGGTACACAGTCGTTGGTGTCGATGACTTCCAGCCATACATGAGTGTAAGAAAAAGACCCTTTGTCAACACCACGAACTCTTCTTATCATTCGCATATTATATTCTCAATCTATGTGTTGCGTACATATTTTTTATATGTCGCACAGATTACAGTTGATACGATTACAAATGAAAATGTAACTATCTGTTTGATAAAAGGATATTTATTTATGAACTTACAACTTTTAAGAAAGGGGAATAACTCAGAATAGTAAATGTGTATTTTATTCTTTGAGTGATCGGTTCCTGTTTTGTTTCCGTGGATTGAGCAAGCGGAGGAATCTAGATTTTCTATTATAGCTGGAAACAGATTGTTCTCGCTTAAGGTTTTGCAGGAATATTGAAAGTCCGAATCTAGGTTTACTGTTTGTCTGTTTGAGACGATTCCGTCTTATATCATGTTATCTTTGTGTGTCTGGGCTGGATTATTTGTTCTTACACTCTGAGCGGATGAAGATAAGAGAGTGTGTTCTTCGGTTATGGAGTCTGGCGGGACGCCAATGTCGGGCGGTCCAAAGTTTTGTGATCTCAAGTTATCATGGGGAAGAAGATTGTGTCTTCTAGGACTGTTTTAGTCTATGTGTTCCCCAGTATTATTTCTATTACGCCAGAAAAGTGTTTTTGTGCTCGCTATTGATTCTTGGCCAAGGTAAACGTACTTTTACTGACTTCGTTCCTAGGCTTACGATGGGTTATGTTTAGGCCTACATGAATCTACTTATGTTCAGATGTCAGAACGACATATCGTTTAGCAGCACTAAGAATGTTTCTACACAGCAATTATGAGGACAGATAATGCTGATATTGGTGGAAACTTTGATATCCTTATGAAGTGAATCTTTCTAGAA